>PVHX01028962.1:0-17464 GCA_004024805.1 Geosciurus inauris
TGGACAGAGGGGGGCATGTCCACAAGGACATCTGTGGCCATTTGGCAGGGAACGTGTGGGGCACAGCTATCTTCTCAGCTCGGGCTGCTATCATGGATGCCACAGGCTGGTGGCTTAGGTAGGAGACACTTGCTCCTCATGGTCCTGGAGGCTGAGGACCAAGGGATCAGCAGACGCAGTGTCCTCAGAGAGCCCACGCCCCGGTGCAGATGGCCACTTCCCACTGTGAGCTTGCCTGGCGAGGGCAGAGGGTGCAGGACCGTCTCTCCATGTCTGTCTCGTAGGGCACCAATGCCATCATGGGCCCACGCCCGCGACCTCCCCTCCCCAGCACGGTCTTCCGGTGTGGGGAGAGCAAGCCCCCGTCCACAGCAGCTCCGCTCTCCACTCCTCCGTGGGCTTGTTGGCCAGGCACACACCCAGGTCCAGAGTGGCCTGCTCCCTGTGGAGGCCCCTTCCCCACACTGATGTCCACCTGCACCAGGGCACACCTCCCTCAGCCCGATACTTGGGTCCCGTCTGGACACTTCCGTCAGGTGGAAGCTGGGTGTCCGGAGGAAGGAGAACCTCAATCTGATGGCACAGTGTCTCAGGGCTAGAGCCACCCCTGGCAGCCACAAGACGAAGCCCAGCAGCCTGGACCAGGGGTCGCCCAGTGCTCAGATTCTGTCCTTTCCAGATTATCTACATTTACAGAAAAAGAGATGAAAATCCAGGAAGGCTGGTGGTCCCTCCAAACATGTGGAATCTTCTGGAATATTCCAGAAACGTGTATCAGAAGCTCCAAGCATATAGCTCACAGAAACTTGGCTGGGTTCCAAGCTGTGCTCCGAGTAACAAGGATCCAGTCCACTCAGGAGTTCCTGGCCTCCGAGAGGAAGGACCCGCCTGGTCTGCCCTGTGGTCCTGCCTGGGCTCTGCAGCTCCCACTGGAGGCAGCTCTGCCCAGGCCGCACAGCCTGGCCCTCCTTGCATCAGACTCCCTCAGGAATTCTCCAGAAGCCCCGACGGGTCTGGTTCTGCAGGTCTTCAGAGGGCCCTGAGCTGTGTTTTACAAACCCTCTGGGTATCTTTGCAGCCAGGGGCTGCAGTCCTGTTGGCTGTGGGGCAGGCCGTGTCCCTCATGGTGGGTGTCCATGTGATGTCCCAGGACCCCTGCATCACGGAGGGTGAAGAACTCTGAGCTGACAAACAGACCCTCAGATAAACAGGCCCCATTGCCCTTTGGGCCATCAGGAAGGAAAGTCCCCTGAGGCCTGCCTTGATCAAGTGGAAAGGGGCTTCCCCACCCGGCCTGGCCTGGACCCCAGGTCCTGCGCTTGGTCCCACTCCCTCCGCCACTTGGGACACTACTAGGGGGCACAAAGCTCCTCAATCAAAGGAACCCTTAGTCACTGGGTGTGTTCAAGAACAAGGCCATCGTTCGGGCCTGGCAGGGTGGCCCAGCCACTCAGGGGGATTAGGCCGAGGGACAGGCAGGGGTGACTCAGCGTGTGAGAAGGGACAGCTTTTAAACAGCTGGAGAAGGGCCGGGCGAGCTGCCCCTGCTCATGCAGAGGCAAGAGAGGCCACGGCCGCCCAGCAGAGGGCCTGGGGCTTAACCAAGGGGCCTGGAGGCTTGAAAGGTGTGAACAGGGAGAGGGGACCCAACAGGAGGAGGGTGCTGCACCAGGGGCCCTGGGCTGGGCCACGGCCATGTCCAGCACCTGAGGGGCCGGGACAGCACAAGTGGGCTGTAGGAGAAAGTCCTCCAGCTCCCCCTGCCCGGGACCTCCCAGCACCTCACCTGGAGTGGCCGCCCAGGCAGGGAGGGCTGCTGGGGGATGTGGGGCTGAGGGACACAGGGCTCAAGGAGCGCGGCTCCGGTGGCCTGTCACATCTGCTGGTGGGAAGGATCTGGGTGGCTTGGTCTTGCCTGTGGGGGTCCCAAATGCTGAGGTCCCAAAGGTGGTGCAGGCCCTGCAGGACTGGCCATCAGGGCTCGTGGGTCAGGCTGGACCCCCTTAGTGACAGTGGCCACATGCTAAGGGCCAGCACACCCTGCACGTCCAGTGACTCATCAGGCTCCCTTTGCTGGAGCAGCCAGGCAGGTCCCTGGATGACCAGCCTGGGGGCACTCCCGAGCCAGTGGGCACGTCCCGAGTCTGAATGGACTTCCCTGGGGGTGCTCCAGCACGGGGCTCTGCCTCGGGGTCACAGAGGTGGGAGGTGGCCCCAGGGGAGCCCACAGAGGCCAGAGCCCAGTTGTCAGCCCACGTTCAGCTCAGGGGGTGGGGGGTGACAACTAGCGTGGCTGAGGGCCCCTGGGGGCCCTGGGGAGGTCATGATCCCTGGAGAGGCTGACGGGGTCTCGCGGGTGGCACGCAGAGCTGTCCCTCAGCAGGAAAGTGTACCAGGAACACGGGGTCCAGCACAGCCTCTGGGGTGTGGTCTCGCGCCCAGGGCTCACCAGGCTGCGGGTCTCTCGGGTGACACTGCAGATCTCAGCAGGAAGTCTAGACTCGGGACGCCTCTCCCACCGAGGTGGGCCACCATCATCTCAGGACTTCCACAGTCCAGAGGTTCATCCTGTTTCCAAGTGGAGGCCAGAGGGGCCTGGACTCCGGCCCCTCTGCTGCCCCGGGAGCCCCGGGTTTGACCGAGGTCTCTGGGGCCACCGCACGGTGTCTCTGGTGAACACTGGTGGGCACTCCAGCTTGGGCCCTGGTGTTGCCGGCTGGAGTGCTGGTGGTGGTCCCTGCTGTCCCCTCCGCAAGCCCAAAGGTGGCCTGGCGGACGTGCTGCCGCACCCTTCTGCTCAGCCAGGCAGCCTGGGTCTGGGGTCCTGAAGACTTGGAGTTCTTTGTATGAATCCCAGTGGACAGCACTGTGGGTACTCATGAGCCTCTCAAGGGGTCAGAGTTCCTGCTCCCCCCAAAGACCCCTCACCCGCAAGACGTCTGGTTCTCTTTCCCTCAGCTCAGCACCAGAACATTCGAATATTTGAAACTGAAGGAGCAAGACTGTCCTCCTCCCTCCCTCCCTGAGCAGGCTGTGCCAATGCCCCCCAGCTCCCAGCCTCCCAGGCAGTACTCCCATTTCACAGCACTCTGGGATCCCGGATGCAGCCCTCCCACTTGGGGGAGCTGTCCTCTGTTTGAGTGTAAGTAGAAAAGCTCACTGAGCAAACTAATTCACACTGAAGTGAGAGTGACTGACAGGGAACTGACATCTCCCCCAAGATCTATGAGCATTTTCTTTAAAAAGTGGCCCCAGAGCCTAGTTATCCACTAACGGGGGCCCCGGCACCCAAGCTAAATCCCAAGAAAGTGTGCAGCGTGGAGGGCAGACCTAGGGGAAGGGCATGGAGCAGGTCACTCCTGGATCCACAGCCTCGATGCTGGTCCTAGCTGCCCACCTCTCTGAGTGAAGCTCTTGTCCCACCCCATGGCACTTGTGGGAAGGTGACCCTGGACTGAGCTCTGGATGGGTGAGGGGAGGCCAGCTCTGTGGACCTGAACTTGCCCAGCACCATCCTGAGGTCCTCGCTGGCCTCAGAGTTGGGTGGCCAAGGACCAGCGTCTGGTGGCCCAGCGTCACGGTGCCTCCCGTCCCCTGGTGGTAGCTCCAGAGCAGACAGAGCCACCTTTTCCCACAGAGGAGACCCACCAGGCCTGCACCTCCTGGTGTTCCTTGGACACACAGAGGCTTGAGACACAAGAGTAGCTCAGAGGGGCTGCCCCACCCTGATAACGAAATTCTATGGCTCCATGATGTGCTCCCAAGCCCATGTGGGTGCTCCTGGCAGGACTGACCTTCGGGGTGCCAGGGAGGGCAGGGTCACTGCCCACACCCTTGGTCTTGACGGTCAGACGGGATGAGGTACCCCGCTGCCTGCTCAGCCCAGGGTCCCGCCTCCCCTAAATTGAGGTCAGTTCAGAAGAGTGAAAGCTCAACCAACCTTTATGATGCACCTACTGTGTACAGTGCCTGTTGGAGGCCGTTCACTGGCACTGTCCAAGAGGCCAGGCAGCCCAGGCTCACTGCAGTGAGGCCCCTAGGTCCTCTGAGTCCCAGTGTCCTCCTGAGAGCAGAGAAGCTTCTGCAGGGTGGATTGGAACCCCAGCTTACTGACGGGGAATGTTAGGGCCGAGCTGGGCAGAGGGGGGCTCAGCAAGGCAGGTCCAGAGAGACGACAGACGGCTGGTGAACACACCCTGCTCTGGGTGGTGCCAGCAGGCCAGTCGATCGAAGAAGCAAAGGTCAGAGAGGACATAGGCAGACGGACAGAGAGGCCTGGCTGCTCGTGGTCCTGAGCATAGGCGAGGTGGGACGGGCAGCCTCGGGGACCCACCTGCCAGAGGCACATCCCGGTGCCCGCAGCCTGTTCACCGCAGAGGCGCTGCGAGCGGGAGGAAAGAGCCAAGACGGAAGCTCAGGCGCCAGGTTGGGGGCTGCCCTTGCAGGGCTTGGTACAAAATGAAGACGTGGCCCTGCTCAGAAGGCCAGAGACAGCGCCCCTCAGGGCGTGAGGCTGTGTCTCTACCGCAGGCTCTCAGTTGTCGGGGTGCTGTTTTTATTTGCCGTTTACAGTTGTTGTACAACTGAGAAGCTACAGTGGTGATGGTGACAGTGGAGACGTGGCAGCCTGGGGCGCTTGGCTCCTCCCCACCTTGGCAGGTGCTGGTTTAGAGGCCAGGAGGGGAGGTCCGGGTCAGGACTCCAGGAGGAGTGAGAGGCGGGTTCCCAGCCCCCCGTGTTTGCTGTCTTTCTGGGACGGAAGCACCTTCTGGCTCTGGGGGTGTCCAGGTCCCCGCTCAGCCACCGACAGTGCACTGGTGGGCTTCCTGCACACCCAGGCACGAGGGTCCCCGGGCGTTCTGCTTTTGGCTACATGCGTGGGGAACATGGTCTCCGAATGGGTGGCTGCGAGGGACACAACTGTGTGTGGCCCGAGTCCTCTGCTGGTGCGAACGCTCCAGCCTCCTCATTTGCAAGCTCCAGGTCAGTGATAACGTAGTAGGTGCTTTGAGAGCGTGACCAAGCCCAGGCCTGTCCGAGGGCAGGGTGCTGTGTGGTGGCGCCGGCCCCACGCCCAGGCAGCAGCTCTGGAACGGGCCCTCTCATCCCCTCTCGGGACGCTCGGCCCAGGTGTGGCGCCAGCGGGCTCACCTGCACCAGCAAAACCGATCTAGGTCACAAGTCCTGTCTGTGACGCGAGCCTTGGCTAATGAGCACAGCTACTTCCCACTGGGGTAAAAGTAGGGGCACAGATTTAATTTCACACCATTCTTTTCTTTTTAGCTTGGAGGTTTCTAGACCTCGTTGGGTCTTATTTTAATTTCAATCAGCTTTTATCCAAATCCCTGAAGCCCAACTGAGAGCCGCCCCGCCCGTATCCCCAGCCATCTCTGGCGGCGTGGGGTGGAGGGGAGAGAGGGGGAGAGGGAGGTGAGATCCGCGGCAGCCCAGCCCGCCATGGAGTCACCGGCCACAGAGCCGAGTGCCTTCCCAGGCTGCTCTCTGCAGGCCAGGGGTCCAGGGGCAGGGGAGGGGAGGTCGCAGGCGCCAGGCACTGCCCGCCAGGACCGATGAGGGGCAGTGGCCCTCTGCCGGGCTCCCTCCCACCCCTCTTATCAGGGAGAAGTTGAAGATGTTGCCACACACACACCAGCGCGTGGCTCGTGCACCCTGTGTGCGCAGATGCCGGCGTCCCAGGGCGGCCGGCCCGAGTGCACTTACAGCATTTATTTATCCTTTCGGCCAAAATGCATGAGGTCCCTGAGAAGAGATTGACAGCGGTGGGACGGTGCATTCCTGGACAACTACCTCAGAGCCAAGCACCCGCGAGGGCTGCAGGCACAGCCGTCACCAGGTGACAGATGGGTCTGTTCTGGAGGGAGACCAGCTGCAGACACCTCCGCCCCCCAGAACGGCTCTGTGGAGGTGCAGAGGGTCCCAGCTGTGAAAGGCACTCTCTGTGGCCAGCATCAGGGACGGTCTCCCCGTGTTCCCACCGCCCCGTGAGGACTGGCACTAGCTGCCAATGACAGTGGCGCGGGCTGCCTCCTGGAGCCTCGCCGGTTGCAAGCTGCTCTGACAGCCCCCCAGAAGGAGGAGCGGGTGCCCCTGCTGCTCACAGGGGAAGCTGAGGCAGGCCGATGAAGGACCCAGAGAGCAGAGGCCAGGCTGCCAGGCAGCGGCAGAGCCTCCTGGCGTCCGGCGTCTCAGTGCCGGGCTTGCAGGAGAGGGCCGGGCCGGGTCCCTCGGGGAGGAGCCACGCCCAGCTCTATCCGGCATCAAAGCCAGAACTGTCCCCCCAAACCACACGGAGGCCACCGTGAGGAAGGTGACAAGCGCTCCCTGCCCTCCTCGTAGAAAGCCCAGGTGTCCCCACCCCCGTCCTCCACCGTGGCCGTGGCCATGCAGTGGGCAGCGGCTCCAAGGGCGCCTGCCGCAACCTTGGGCAGCTGGAGCTCCTGTCGCTCGGCATCCCTCCCGGCCGCGGGTGGAAGGAACCTGACTGAAACCCAGAAAAGGGAACAACTGGGAAGTTCTCAGGGTCCTCTGACTCAGGCCAGCTGGAGCCAGATAGGAATCTGCTTTCCCAGGCGGGGCTGGTGGCCAACCACAGGGAGGCGGGGGCCTCAGCTGCTCCAGGTGTGTCTCACCCAGGGTCAGCTCCGGATGGACCAGCCTGGGCCACACGGCCGTCCTTAACCCTGTGGCTGAGGCCCAGGATTTCTGGGCTCAAGGCCAGGCCTGGGTCACAGCTCACCCTGCAGCAGAAGAGAGAGGTCAGCCCACTCGAGGCCTCCGACGGGCAGAATGGGGGGCACCAGGGAAAGTCAGGTCCGGGAAGCCAAGGTGGCCCCAGGGCTGGGCTCTCCATCACCAGCAGCAGTGGATCTGGAAAACCTGCGGAGGGGCTGGAGGGGCTGGAGGCCCTGTCACCCGGCCACACCCTGCCCCCATCGGGAGACGCAGGCTCACAGGCTTCCTGACGGCCAGCAGGCTCTGGGCCAGGAGCGGCCCTGGACAGAGACAGCGCCTGCTTCCCCAGAGCCGTGTGACCTCAAGCTCAGCACGTCACCCTTCAGAGCAGTGACCCACTTGCGTCACAGGGTCGGCCGGGAGAACCTTCTGCTGGACCCGACCTGCGCAAGACCAAGGGGCCAGGAGTGCATCCTCCCGAGTCCCCTGGACAGGTTCCCGGTCCTCAGGTCCTCTTCCCGCCCCTTCCCGCCCTGCCCCGGGCACAGCTGCCATGGAGGCCTCAGCTCCACAAATCTGAAAGCCATTGCCAGGGCAGGGCTGCAGCTGGGGCAGAGCCCTCACGCGCAGGCCCAGAGCTGCGCTCCGTCCAGTGGGCGGGCTTCACAGAACGTGGGGTCCGGCATCTCAAGTGCTCCCTCTGTGGTATTCAGTGCCATCACAGGCCCTGCACTGTGGCCACCCGAGCACCGTTACCGCCCCAGCACGGGGCCAGCCCGCCCCGCACGTATGGGGAGCTGTGGCCCCGTGGCCGGCTTTGCAGAGGGTTCCAGTGTGCTGGCGCCCGCTCCTCTTCATGGCTGCGTAATGCTCCCTGGGTGTCAGGCTGTATTTGCCTATTGTCCCTTAGGGGACGGACTCTGGGTTTTCCCACGCTTGGCTGTTGTGAATGATGCTGTGTGAACACACGCACACGGGCTTTTGTTTGTTTTCAGCTAGTTTTGGTATAAACCTAGGTGAAGCTTTGCTGGGTCACCTGGTGACCCTCTTTCACACTGAGGCCACATTTTACATTCCCAGGGGAACATTTGAATACTCCTGGCTGGCTTTTCAAATATTGAAAAGACTCAATAATGAGTCCAGATCAGTGGGAACAGCAAGATGGCAGGCAGGCCAAGCCACCCAGGCTCCAGCCCAGTTCCACATCACAGGCTGGGTGCTCTCAAGCAAGTCACTAGACCTCTCTGAACCTCAGTTTCCTCATCTGCTCAACAGGGCTTTGGTGAGCTCTAAGGAAGCAGTTGAAGTGCCTGGATCATCCCAGGCCCACGTGAGAGCTCAGTAAGCCTGGACTCCCTTTGTTCTCAGCCCACAACCTGGAACCACCAGACCTCCACCCCCTGCTGCAGAAACCCAAGCTCAGACGTGGTGCTCAGAGCAAGTGCTTAGCACCCATAAAATCCAAGGAACTCAATAATCCCAAATAAGGCTTCTATGCATTTCCCAGGAACCCAGCCCAGAGAGCAGAACTTGCAACGTATCTTAGAAGGAAAAAAACCACCAGTCTTCAATTTTCCTCGGGTCTCTGGGTATAAGACAGCTACGATCCTATCTCTGCACCCAAACAAAAGCGTCTGACGGGCGGCCCGCCAGGCCCCGCGGCCCCCGCATTCTTGCCAGCGATTCAAAATAAGCACAGAACGTGTAGGAAGATGATAAGCGGCTCGAGTTTAATGGGAAGAATGAAGCCCACTCTTCTTGGTTAGTGGAAAGATTTTTGGAAAAGGAGCAAAGCCGGGGATCAGATGTCCGCCCTGGGCCGGGCCCGCCTCGAAGCCGCTGGCGACCGTGACTTTCAAAGCTTTTCCAAAGAGATGTTTCTGGGAACCGAGGGTCCCGCTTCCCCAAGCACCAGGCCAGCCCGGGCCTCCGCTCCTGCTGCTGGGCTGAGGCAGGGCCTGGCCGCCAGGCTCCGACGCCCCTGGGGGCCTGGGCTCTGAGACAGGTGAGGTCGGGTCCTGGAGTCCCCTTTCAGCCGTGGGGACTTTGGCTCCGTCACTGGATTACATCAGCTTGAGTTGTCACCAGCTAGGGCAGCACAACAGACTCCAGCAGCGCGGCAAGATGAGGTTCGGAAAGGGAGGCCCGGGGTACCTACGGCTGGAGGCTCGCGGTCTGCTGTCTGTCCCCCTCCAGGCCCTGCTCCCCATGCAGACGCGGAGGCCAAGCAGGGCACCAACACACCGGGCAGAGGTCTCAGCCCCGACCCTGGGGGCCGACCTGCAGCGCCGCCCCCCTGGCTGCTCCCCGGGCCACACTCCCAGGCTTCTCGTTGGTTTTGTAATAACTCCCGCCCAGGATCAGGGACCACCACAGTGACAGCTGAGGAAACCAGCACCCAGGGAGGCCAAGAACTTACTCCAGGGTGCCCAGCCCAGAGGGTCGGAGCAAGGCAGCTCACCTCCCTGCCTGATACCCCTGGGCCAGCCTGGCTCTGAGCATAGGAGGAAGGGACAGGCCTCCCCTCACACTGGCTTCCTTGGATCCTTCCTGGGCTAGTCTCCTTCCAGCCCCAGGGCCTTTGCACCTGCCTGGAACCTCTCACTTCTTCATGTAGTTAAGTCATCTTGGTCCTTTCAGTTCTGGCACAGCTTTGTCCCCCAGTACAACAGGGTGAACAGGGGTCCCAAAAGACATATTGGAATCCTGACCCCTGTGCCTGCAAATGTGGCCTTGTGTGGAAAGAGGGTCTCTGCAGATGTAACTAAGTCAGGAAACACAAGCTCACCCTGGGTCAGAGCAGGCCTGCCTCCGGCGGAAGCGTCCTTAGAGGAGGCAGGAAAGGAGAAGCCACTGCGAGACACGGGAGGAGGCCTGTGACGAGGCACACTGAGCCAGGGACTGGTACACAGGCCAGGGTCCCGGCAGCTCTGGGAGCGAGTGGGAGGGCCAGTGGCTTCTCAGAGCCGGGACGCCTGCTGCCCTTGCCTTTGAACCTCTGGCCTCCAGAACTGTGAGAGGATAATCCCATTGTCTGGAGCCCCAGCCTGCTGGGGCCTGTTGGGACAGCCACAGGAAAGGGACGTGCCCTGCCCAGGCGAGGTTCCCCAGACGCAGAATTGCCGCGCTTGAACAAGGACCATCCTGCACAAAAAGGCCAGCTGGCCCCTCAGCCTGACCAACCAGTCCCTCCAGCCACCAGTGACCGGCTGCCCGCACGTGCCTGCAGCGCAAGAGCTGCTCCCCAGGCTTGGCACACCAGCCTCACCGCCTGCCCTGTGTTTCATGCCCCGGAGTCACCCCTCTGCAGGGAGAGCACCTGGGGGAGGGACCCAGCACAGTGGGGCCCGGGGCCACTCAGGGAAGGACGAGGAGCTGGGACCGTCCTGGCCCCAGAGGACACCCAGTGCCCAGAGCTGGCCCTAAGCAATTGTGGCAGGCGAGGGGACAAAGCAGTATGCTGCGTGACAGTTGAAGATGGGCCCATTCAGAGGTCAAGAAAAGAGGCAGCAGAGGGCCCACTGACCTGTCCTTCACCCTGGATACTGATTTGTCGGGATCCCAGCAGTCCACACAGCACTGTTATGTACTTCCTGAAGCGGACTGGGAGTTGGTTTGTTTTCCAAGTGAAAATCCCAGAGCTTCTCAGAACTGGGGCATCAGATACCCAGGCGTCTTTCACTTTGCTGTTGTGGGTGGTGAAGCCTCCATGCCAAAGCCAATTCAAGGTCTGAAATGGCTGCCGTTGCTCCAGCCATCACAGCCAGAAGGGAAGGCACCAGCATGCTCCTCTCTCTTCCTAGAAGTCACATTCTCACGGACCGTCATAATGAACTGAAGGTGAAAACAGAATAGTTTGGAAATCTTGGGGGACAGTTTCTCATTCAACTAATTAATTAATCCCCCAGTAACAACTTAGCACCTGCCACATGCAGCACGGGCCCCTCTCTTGTCCTGTGGCGTCTCTCTCGGGGCAGTCCTCCTGGGCATGTCCTGAGCAAGTTTCCCAGATGAGGAGACCAAGGCTTAGCCATGAGACACAGCAGGCTGGAGCCCAGGCCCAGGGCTGGGGGACAAGGCCTGGCTCCACCACCCCACCCACCACTTGGTGCTCCTGAACTTCCGCTCCAGTCTGGGTCACCCCATGAGTCAGAGCCGTTTCCTGTGACTCACAGCATCCCCCGCAGACCGTCCCTTGGAAGGAACTCCCAGGGAGGGGCTGTGGGGAGCTGGTGAGCCCCAGGACGGCCCTTGCTTTGAGGGGTGGGCCTCCCTGCCAGGTGATCGCCAGGGCTGCTGTCTTTGCCACAGAGGCTGGACTCCCACACAAGGGGCCAAAGGGCTCCCTCGTCCTGGACCAAGGGGACCAAGCAGCTGGCCCTGCAGGGCATTTCCACTGGGCCCTATGGCTAGCCCTCAGCTCTGCTCTGAGGTGGGGACGGCTCTCTGCTCACTGTCCCCAGGCCCCAGGCTCAAGCCCGGGGCCCAGCACAGCAGCCCCCAGGAGAAGCCCACTGTCCCCTCCTCCCTGACCAGCAAAAGGGCCACCTGCTCCAGCACCCAGGCCAGCAGGCCAGCACCCAGCCTGGACCTCATGGCTGTGCCCCTTCTGCCTCCTTCTGTGTACACGAGGGACACCACTCAGGGCACGTCCCAGGCCCTGCTGTGCCCTGAGGCCAGCTCCTCTGCTTCTGAAGGTAAATGGACACCTGGCCTGCAGAGCCCTTGGGGACCCCCCAGTTCAGGGACGCTGCCTCCCAGACCCCAGGGACGGGCCTGGGCAGCAGTGTGTTCCCCGCCTGGTGGAAGAGGACTGGGAATTAATTGTTTCTCACAGAGTCAAAGGCAAAGCGGCCTCCGCAGTGATAAGTGGGCTCTGTGACCAAATAAGGCGATATTGCATTGGGCTGTTTATAGCAGCCTGCGGCGGCGGCCGAGGGCACCGGCAAGGAGCGGCTCTGCGGTCTGCGTTCCCAGCATCCAGTAACTGTCAAAGCCCATCGTCCCTTCCTTACAGAAACAACCATCTGTCACTTTTAAATACACACTAACAAACCCCCAGGGTGACCATCTCGGCCCTGGGTCCCGGGAGGCAGAAACAGCCTGCAGAGGCTCCGCTGCCTGGTCTCAAGGTGGGGGGCCCCCAAATGGTTCTTCCAGAGCTTGAGCAAAAGCAGACGTTTCTGGAAGGGCCAAGCCCGCAGCTCAGCTGGCAAGCTGCTTTTTCCCCCCTGAGAATGCCGTGCAAACTGACGGTGAGGCTGCCGCTGGGCGGTGACCCTGCGCCACCTTCCCGTCCCGGTGTTTATAAGATGTGAGCTGCGGCGGCAGGGCTGGGCGCTAGTAATTGGTATTAATAATAAGACAAGAGTAAATGTTTAAACCCATTACGAGGCTTTAAATGCTAAACAGAACCTCAGCTTTCTGGCCTGGGCACCAGGTGGGGTTCTCCAATCTAAGAAGGTCCCAGCCCCAGGGGACTCGCACCAGCCGCAGGCCCGTGTCCCCAGGCTGCCTGAACAGAGCACGCCAGGCCCGGGAGGCGCAGATTCGCCCGGGGAGACAGCCGGCATCAGCCTCGCCAACCACAGAGACCCTGCACCAGCCTCCCAGGAGCCCCCTGCCCCTCCAGGCTCTGCGTGACATTGCAGGGTGGCCCGTCAGAGCAGCACTGTACCCCACCGCCCCACCGTCCCCACGGCCAGGCTTGCCATCCCCAGGTCTGGCCCAGGGTGGCCATCAGGTGCCATGTGGGTCTGATCCTGCCGGGCGGGATCCACTCCCACCTGAGTGAGGCTGCTCCAGGGCCTGGGGGCTTCCTGGAGGAGCAAGTCCCTGGTTGCCGGACCCACCTGGCCGAGCCTCTGCTGCTCTGTGACCTTGGCCAAGTCCTCCGCCTCCTCGCTCATTCCACAATATTGACCCAGCGCCGGACACGTGCTGACACATCTGCGCGTCCTGCACCCAGGACTTTGGTCCTCTGAGCCCCAGCCCAGGGACATGAAAAGCAGCCGGCCCTGGGGGTGCACCTACTGTGCGCAGGGACCCCGGGTGTCACCAGCATTTGCTCCAGAGGCTCGTGGCAGCCCCCGCAGGCCCTGCCGGGCCCTCCTGTACAGGTGGAGGGAGCGGGAGCACTGTCCTCTCTTCTTCCTCCCGTCCTCCACCAGCCCGTCGCCCGCCCCACGGCCCCTCTCTGGCCCTAGTGATGCACAGGCCTCCCTGGGAAGGTTTGTGAAAAAGTCCCGGGAGGTGGGACTCGCGCCTGGCTCGGCGTGGGGAGCAGGGAGTGGTCCAGAGGGCAGCAGGGTCCTGGGGGGCCGCAGTGGCCAGGCTGAGTGGGCTGAGGGCCGAGCCCCTCTGCTCTCGCCACCTCAGCTTTCCAAGCAGAGCCCCAGGATGGAGTGGAGGGCCCTGGATACCTGATCCTCGCCGACACAGGCTCGGGTGGTCATAGGTCACCTGTGAATACAGGCAAGGCTGCCAGTGAGGCTGGGGGTGGCCTGACCTCAGGGGTCTGCCGGGATCGCGGGAAAGTGTCCACGGGGTAATGATTAACCCACGGGAGTCTCCTGCCGCCACCTCCTGCCCGCTGACTCACTTTGCACACTGCTGGTTCTGGGTGCGGCCTCTGCGGCCTCTCCTGAGAGCACAGTGCAGGGCAGGTGACCCCGGTCCCAACCTGCCATCAGGGAGCAGGAGGCCGCCAGGGCCAGCGTGGAGGTGAGCGCCATGGAGAAGCAGAGTCCGAGGGAGGAGGTGGTGCTGCAGCCCCTGCAGACGAGTAAGGAGGCCACGGGTCCCAGGGCGCCGATGGGGACAGGGGGACAGAGCCTACTGCCAGCCAAGCCCAGCATGGTCTGTCCCTGAGCCCCTGCAGAGGGCATGGGGAGGAGGGCGAGGGCGGCTGTGGTGCTCAGGGTGGCCATGTCCATGAGGCAGCTTCCCGATGGCCAAGGGCCTTCCCAAGGATGTGACACAAACCCAGGGTCCCTCCTCCTGGGCACAGGTGACGTTCAGATGCACGATGCCTCCTTGAAGGCATCTTGTGTGCAGGAGGACAGGACGGTGGCAGCCCTCAGAAGCCAGTATGCCCACCCCATCCTCACGACCCAGTGTCCCTAGGGCACAATCTGCCCCTCCACGCGTGCAGCTCCGCCTGGCCGAGCCTCCAGGCTGGGGGTGTGCACCTCGCAGGGTCCTCTGGGGTGGGCACCTCGCAAGGTCCTCTGGGACAGTTCTGGCACTGGAGCCCCTGTGCTGGGCCTCAGCCAGGCCGTCTAAGGCAGTGGCTCCTCTGTGCCCATCGGTAGAGAGACCCCCGGGGGTCGACACTCAGAGCAGGCCAGGGCCCTGCACAGGGGCCACCCGCTGCCATGACCCCACTGAGCGAGCACAGGAGCAAAGCTGAGGCCCAAGAAACCGAGTCCCTGGCCAAGGGACACAGGGCTGGCCAGGGTGGGGCTGTGAGGACCGCGTGGCTCTGTCTAGAGCCCCACACGTGGGAGGAGATATCAGGGAGACTTGTACCCAGCAGTCTTCTTGGGTGGCTCTGGGGCAGGCTGTGACACCAGTCTTGTCTGGAGAGGACCTTCCTCAGAGGGGACCGGCTGGAGGACGGGGGCAGGGTGGGGTGGATCTGAGGACAAGGTCCTCCCCGGTCTCATGGGGAGCTGGACATCAAGTCCAAGGCTGCCCCTCTGACCGGCCCGTCCTCCACCCCTGTGTTTACCGAATGAACAAACGATGGATGGGTGGACAGTGGACTCCAGTCCATTCATCAGGGAACCAAGGGAGGGACAATGAGGAGGCCGGCCAGTGTCCCCAGTGTCCCCGCTCTCCAGCAGGAACTCAGAACACCGGCTGGGACGTCCTCTCTGGGAGGACATCTGCAGGTCCCCAGCGAGGTCTACATCTCAGGGCAGCTGTTCCCCAAATACCTGCTGGGCCCCAGCTGGACACGGCAGGACTGTCCCTCTGCCTCGTGGCCTCAGGGACCTGCAGAGAGCGCTGGAAAGGCTTATCTCCGGTTTGTTCTCAGAGCGTTGCAGCCAAGAGGGGGAGGAGCGCGGCCTGAGCAGCCCCAGGGCAGCCCGCTGCCACCTCGAGGGCGCTGGGTTCTGGGTCTCAAGCGGACGGCGCTGAGCACCCACAGGACCCTCACTGGGGCCGCTCAGGGAAGGGACAGTGGTGTGGCACTGGTGTTTGCTCAGCAGTCTTCCGGGAGGGCGGAGGGCGGGGGACACTGTCACGCCATTCCGGGAATTCTGGAAAAAGCCACATCTCTACAGCGAATCCACCTGCCGTTCAGTGTGAGGGTGGAGCTGAGGGCAGGAGGGTGTGGGTGGGCGTCCCCAGGACCCGCTGAGCTGTTCACACCCCGGGGGCCTGGGCACAGGGCAGGGGAGCTGAGATGACACCCACCTACCCCAGCACTCTGGGCGGCAGGTCCTTCCAGGGCTGCACACGGAGTGGAAACCCCACGCCAACCACGTGGCCCCTGGACGTTGGCCCTGGCCTGGCCTCAGGGCTATAAGGTCCTCTGCGTGCTTCTGGAGCTGCCTTCCGCAGCCTTCCTTGCTCTGTGACTAAGCTCTGGTCCTCAGAGCCCTTGACGGCAGTGCTGGCCTTTCTGGGGCGCCGCAGGCCTGTGCCGTCACACTCCAGTGAAGCCAGTTCGGCCTCGGGCTCTCCCAGGGCTCTGGCTGGAGGAAGGCGGGCTGCACCCCATGTGCTGGACATTTGGGCACAGCAAGGGCTACAGGGCCACAGGGAGGGCCTCAGATGCAGGGCAGGGGTATACGGCTGCCAGGGGTCAGCCATCACCTTCTCCAGATGTCACCAGAGGCCCGGGTTTCTCCTCCTGGCCCAGGGGTGACGTCCACCCGCAGCACCAGAACTTCTCTGAGACAGGGCCCCACGTGGTTCCGGGGTGGCTGAGCTCTGGGCCTTTTATTCCATGAGGCTGGTTGGAGGCTCTGGTTGGGATGGTCTGCATGTGGCCGTGCGGTCCCTGGGGATGACGTCGGGGCTGGGACAGGGTCTCTCTCTGTCAACGGCCTCAGCTCCTCCTTGGGCTGAGAACCTCAGTGTCCGACTCGGCTGGGAACCACTGTGCCAGGGGAAGACGCTGTGAAATGCTGTGTGGGCTCTTGGGGTCGTGGCAGAGAGGCAGCCAGGTGGCCGGATGGGACGTGTTACTCCCCACAGAGCATCCCTGAGGTCAGGGGGACAGCAGGCCAGGGGTGGGAAGTTCAGGTCTCAAAGCCATAGGAAGAGCAGGTGAGAGGGGTGAGGAGGGCCCAGGAGGCTCCACCCAGGCCCCCGTGGCCATGCTGGGACTGATGCAGCCAACGTGTGTGTCGTGTGTCCTCCCAGGATGTCACGGCCCTGGAGACGCTATGGGGAGGGAGGGCAGAGGGGCTGGCAGCCACCAGGGGTGTGAGTGAGGCCTTCGAGGTGCCATCAGCCTCATGGACCAGCCTGGGAGCCAGCGTCCTGCTGGGAAATGGTGGGGTCAGGGGCCTGGAGCTGCTGGAGAGCTGGAGGCGGGCGCCGTGGGCTTTACAGTGATTCCATGCAGGTCTGCAGTGACCTGTTTATGTAAGAGCAGCTCCCGAACTCGGGTAGGTGGTGGGGCCGTTTGTCAGGGTGAAGGAGGAGGGTGAGAGTCACCTTGCAGGGAGAAGGGAGCCAGAGAAATCCCCTGCCAACTCTGCAGCAAGGGTACAAATGCCATCTTCAGAGAGTGAAGTTCATGTCTCATAGAAAAGAAGCCCCGTACCAGGCAGGGATGTGCATGCCTGTAATCCTGATGACTCGGGAGGCTAAGGCAGGAGGATTGCAGGTTTGAGGCCAACCTCAACAACTTAGCAAGAACTTGTCTCAAAATAAAACGTGAAAAGGCCTGGGGATGTGACTCACTGGTAGAGCATTCCTGGGTTCAATCCCCAGTACCAATAAATAAATAAAAGGGCCCAGAGGTTGGCATTCCACAGCTCCAGGGCTGGTAGAGGCTTCATGAACCCATCAGAGACCCAGGGTTCCTGTCGCAGCCTGCTCTGCCGTGCTCAGCCTAGTCATCCACCTCATGGCCCAGGAAGGCTGTGTGGGCTTAAGCCATTAAATCTGCATTCCAGCCAGCAGGAAAGTGAAATGGCAAAGAAGGCCTTCTTCCTTCCTGGAGTCTGCCCTTTTTTTTTTTTTTTGCAGGGCTGGGGATGAACCCATAGCCTATGTGTGCTGGGCAAGTGCTCCACCACTGAGCTGTGGTCCCAGCCCTTGCCCACATGCTCACTGTCCTGAGCTTAGTCCCCTGGCCACACCCAGCTCCAAGGGAGGCCAGGAGATGCAATCTTTGTCCTGAGTAGTTACTGAGGAATCTCCTGGTAAGAAAAAGGCAAAGAATAAACATCGGGAGCGTCTGCCGCTGGCACAGGCTCCGGTCAGAGCCCCTTGTCCTGGACTGGTGGCTCTGCCTCCTCCTCCGACCCTCGGTTTCCTCTCCGTGCAATGGGGGACTAGCCCGGGGTCTCTGGGCCTTTCCAGTGAGACTCCTTGTTCCACACGGTGTGCGGCAGGGGTCTTCTAGGTTGGACGCTGCACACGGGCTGGGGTCCTGCGGCTGCGCTCTGTGGGTCCCAGGCTCCCGGAACGGTGCTGCCGTGTGCTTGGTGAGTCAAGTGGCTGGATGGTGCCGGGTTAGTAGTTGGATTTCTGCAAGGGGCTGCTTGCTCTTTTCCCCTTTTCTTAAAAAACGAACTTGTCCTCC
>PVHX01028963.1:0-17460 GCA_004024805.1 Geosciurus inauris
AAAAAAAAAAAAAAAAAAGAGTTCACACAGCTTCAAAAAATGCCCAACTTTCTCCTAGAGAATAGTTTACATACTATAAAAATCTAACTCCATAAATATAGGTCAGATACTCCATTTATCAAAGTTTAAGAAATTTTGATCCTATGGTAGATAGTAAAATGTGTATATCTGTTTCACATGGCTGAGTAATGACTTCAGAAGCAACAAAAATAATAACATCATAATAGTAATGTAGGCAGTAAATCGTAAACTTCTTATAAACTACATGCCTACATGAAATATATATTTTCTGGGTGAATTACATGAAAACAGGTAAAACAATTGTCTCATCGGGCTCAAGAGACAAAGCAACATTTTCTAGGACTGAGATAAGCAATTTAGAATATATTTTCCATTACATTAAATGAGTAAAAATATTAGAATGCATTTTTAAATTAAATATTGCCATAGATAAAACAAATATTGTAATGTAGTTTAATGTGGTAATTTACACTTATGTAGCTTTCATTTAGTGAAGTATATAAAAAATACATACAAAAATATTCCAAATGAAGATAGGCCTTGCACGTGCACTTTACCTTCTCATCTTAATGGTCTGAATTATACCATAGCTAAATAGTCATTTGGGCATTCTCTATGGTTATTTTAAAGGATTTAATACATTCTACTGAATTATCCCCTGGAAAGGTAGGGATCAAAACTGTAGCACATTAGGTTTATTTTCACCTTTCTACAAACCCATAAATTTTGTTAATTTTAAAGAACTAAGAAAATGAAAAGAAAAAAGGTCATTTTTCTGAAAGTGAAATTACATTGTCTGTTTAGTCAGAATATTCCTAATATGTTTAAAATCCCAACTCACTATTCTTTCCTGGATAAACATACTATTTTCCTGTATCATGAAAACATACCTTCTCATATTCCTAATTTTAAATTTTGCAATATCTGCTTAATTTGATTATAAAATTATAAGAATGAAAGTAAGTTTAATTGTAAACCTAGCTCATCATTTAAAATTTCACAAGAAAAATACAATCATTGGTAATAATGCTAAGCCAGATTCAGAATTATGATCCAGATAGGTTGCAAAATCAAGAATTAATAAATTAGCAATGCATTAGTTTTCTAATACTGCATTACCAATTTCCACACATTTAGTGACTCAAAAAAAAGTATTATGTAATTTTGGAGGTTAGAAACCTAACAATGGTCTTCTCTGGCTAAAATACAATGTTAGCAGGCCTTCATTCTTTTCTGGAGGATGTAGGAGAAAATTAGTTTCTTGTTCATTTAAGTTCATTCAAGTGGGATTCTATAACAAATTACCATACACAGGGTGGATCATAGGAAATAAATTTATTTCTCACAGCTGCAAGTCTGAGATCAGGCTGCTTCAGGATTGTGTTCTGGTAAGCATCCTCTTTTGGAATACAGACTACTAAATTCTTGTTGTATTTTCAGATGATAGAGAGTAGAGAAGGAAAGCAAACTTTCATGTCTTTCTATGAAGTCACAAATCCCATTAGTGAGGCTTCTACTCATATGACCTAATTATCTTCCAAAGTCCTCACCTCCTTATATTATCACATTGGCACTAGGATTTCAACTTATAAATTGAGGGGGTTTACAGATATTCAGTTCAATGCAAAATTCTTATTTTTGCAGGTCTGAGGTCTTCATTTCCTTGCTGATGGTCAGTTAAGAATGTTCCCTGCTTCTAGACGTCACTTGTATTCTTTGGCTCTTGACCCCTTCCATCTTCAAAGCCAACAACAGTGGCAAAGTCTTCTGAACAGTATGAATTTCTCTTTCTGTCTTATATCTGTGACCTATTCTTCTGCCTTCTGTTTTGCTTTAAGAGCTCATATAATTTCATTGTATCCACCAAGGTTATACAGGATAACATTTCTATCTCAAGGTCAATAACTTTAATCACATCCACAAAATTCTCTTTTCTATTAAGGTAATATTTTTATAGGTTCTAGGCATTGGCACATGAACAAATGGGAGAGACATAATTCTGCACACTACAAAGAAATTTAAAGGGAATTTTTAAAATCTAAAACTATATTTAATGAGACTCTTGCACATTTCATTTTTAAAACATGGATTACTGCGAAATTCGCAGTTGTGATATGGACAATTATCTCTAAGGCCAGAATGATATATAACTATTACAGTTGAAAAGATTTTGTTTAGAAAAGAATAGTTCTTGTCTCTGATCCATAGTGTGGATATTTGGGATGTTAAGGTAAATAATATTATTTCATGACTCTTTAATAAGAAAAATATTATTATAGTAACATTATTTGTTATAATTGTTTATTTCTAAATGCAGCCATATTGCAGTTATGATCAAGAGTGAGTGACAAATGCAATAATATAATATTTTTTTTACTTTTTTAGTATATATTCACTCAAAAGTTAAAATGTAGGCTTGTTTTTGCTTACTATATACCTTCCAACTCATTTATCTTCCCCACCCCCTGTTGATATGTCTCATGGAAATAGTGAAACCTCTGTTCTTCTCAACTTTAGACTCTATTTGTATGTGAAATCAATCTTTAATCCATATCATTGCATAGAAAAATAACCCTCAAAATTCACTGGAGACCTTTCTCTATTTATATTCACCTGATTCTTATTCTCAGCTTTGGTTCCAGTGGCCTAAGTTTGGTATTGTCTATGGGTTCTATGTTTAACTCTCTGAATACTCTAACAGATTTTCTTCCATTTAAGCCTATAATCCTCCAAATATTTGTTCTTGAATCCTCTGTTACTATATATGCATGTAATCATTTTTAGGAATATAATCTGGTAATCTTTAATAGTTCAAACTTCATTTTTTAGGTGTCACTATATTCTGTATATTGAGATACAATTGTTCACCCTAAACATCAGTACCATATTTCCAAACACATTCAGAGCACTTACATTTGCTAAAATTGACTCAAAAATATCAATTATATCATTTCCCCTCAAAAGTGGTCATACATTCCAAGTTTCCTTTTATTAATGGTACCAATTTTCCAATATGCAATCTTGGAAGTATATTTTTATTTTCCTTTTCTTTTATTTCTTCATATCATACTTGCCACCTAGTCTTCATTTGCAGTTTTTATGTACTACATATCCTTTTCCATTGATATCACTGTTGTCTAATCAGAAGGAAGTAGTTGAGATAAACCACATCTGGATTATTCAACTACTTCCTTCCTTTATATTGTTCTTGCTTTTGGCTTCCTCTTTGCTTTATTTTTTTTCAAACTGATATAATAAAATATCACAAACATGGAAGGTTACAGGCAACAGAAATTTCTTTTCACACTCCTGGAGTCTGGTAAGTCCAAGATCATGGTGATGAAAGATTCAATA
The DNA here is from genome assembly GCA_004024805.1 of Geosciurus inauris. Taxonomy (NCBI): domain Eukaryota; kingdom Metazoa; phylum Chordata; class Mammalia; order Rodentia; family Sciuridae; genus Geosciurus; species Geosciurus inauris. The sequence continues at coordinate 3,376 of PVHX01028963.1, forward strand.
TCTGGTGAGTGTCCAATTTCATATGGGTCCATTTCATAATTGTATCTCAATATACAATTTCCTTTATAGCTGTGTCCTCACATGGTTGAAATGGTCAAGATGGGGCCTTATGTAATAGAGTCTCTGCCCTCATGACCTAACTCCTAAAGTCTGCAAATTGTAATAGCATCACCTTGGATGTTAGGAATTCATCACATTAATTTTAAAGGAATTCAAACATTCAGACAATAGTACTCTTTAATTTATCTTGTTTTAAGCAAGATACTTTTAGTCAAATAAAACTTTCATTACAGCCACACACAAACATACTTCCTTACTCCAGATGATAACAATTATCAATTACTGGGTGCTTCTTGTGTGCCAAGCCCTATTCTAGACATGTTACTACCATTAATTCTCATTAAGACCTTTTAAGGTAGATCTTATCATTATCCTAATTCTATAAATGAGAGAATTAAGATGATGGGAAGTCTAATGTTTTCCCCAAGATGATGGAATTAGAACATAAATCCAGAGAGTCTGCTTCCTATAGTCAAAAAACTATTCAATGTCCTTCTTCCTATCAAAGTGATTTTAAATATATCCACCAAATTATGGCATAATAGTGTCCTTTACAGGGATTATTGAGTATGAGGAGTACAAGTTAGGTGTTGATTCCCGTTGGTATGAACACTACATTTTATTTCAGGTTTCTCATAGAAATATAGTGATTTTAATTTTCAGTTCCCTAATTGCTAATAATATTTAGCATCTTTTCAAATATTTATTTTCATCCTTATAGGCTCCTCAATGAAATGTCTCAATGAAAATGTTCATATGGTTTATCTGTTTTCCAATTTGATTCATTTTAATAAAAAGTTGAGTCCTAAGGTTTCTATATACATTTTAGATAGACAAACTGTATCTGACATGTGTCACAAATATTATCTTATGCTATATATTATATATTTTCGTTTTCTTCCTAATGTCTTTGATAGAACAATTTATAAATTTTGATCTAGTCTTATTTATTTTTTCTTTTATTGATTTTCTGATGACATTAAACATGAGAACTCATTGCAAAATCCCACATTCCTAGTCATTCTTGCATTTTTAAAGGTTTTTTAAAGTTTCATAGTTTTCACACTTAACATTAAAGTCATGATTTATTTTGATTTAAGTTTTCTATGAAGAATTGTTTTGGGGCTTCAATGACAAAATAGATTTAAGCAACATTGGAGGACATGTTCTGTCTCTCTGATTATTAGTATACATCTTTTCTACTCTTTGAGCCCATAATTGGAGACCTTTTCCTAAATCTCTGTCTGCATCTCATGTTCACTTTCAAGTTTCGGTCTAGGTTGAGACCAGGATGGGTGTTACTAGAGATAAATATTGTAAACATAGCACCAAGTCAGTATTGTAAATTCTGATTCACTTCCTAAGCCATATTCTATTGTTTATTTTTCAGTCATTTGTTTTCTTCATGAATCTTTCCATACTGTAGAGATGCATTCATTTGGGAAGTCAAGGTGAAGTCTGATTTTTCCATCTTACTGAGCATCAGAACTCCCAAACTATGTCTTGCATTTTGTATAAAATATTTATGTAATTATTTTTTTCCTCCGTGGTAGCTGAGAGTTTCATTTAGATTAAATAATGTTATTTTCTCAGAGATTTGGGAATATTGTTGCTTCAAGAATGGGGGCTGGGATTGTAGCTCAGCGGTGGAGCGCTTGCCTCGCATGCGTGACGCCCTGGGTTCGATCCTCAGCACCACATACAAAGCAATAAAATAAAGACATTGCGTCCATCAACAACTTTAAAAAAAAAAAAAAGAATGTTGTAATGCAGACTTCCATATCTACACAGCTGTTATTTTATTCTATGCTATCTATTCAATGTTACTTTCAACTTCCCACTGAAAATGCATAACTAGAGTCTTCTCAAAGACTTATGAACACAGAATGCCCATTATCACTTTTGTACTATTCCTTGATTTCTCTCCCATGCTGCTCAGCCTATTCATGTGTGTTAGTTAGCTGTTCCTTACTATGATGAAAATACCTGAAAAGAACAATTTAGAAGTGGAAAGGTTTATTTTGGCTTATAGTTTCAGAAGTCTCAGTCCATGGCCAGAAGGATCCATTTCTTTGGACCTGAGGCGGAACATTATGGGAAAAGGGTGTGGTGGAGGAAATTTGGTTAACTCATGGCAGCTGGGAAAGGAGCATGGAAAGGGTCCTGGAAGGAGATAAATTCTTCTAGAAAACACTCCCAATGACCTAATTTATTTTAGGTAGTTGTCACTTCCATGTACTCCATTCAGTCATCAATGGAAAAATCCACTGATGAGGCTACAGAACATGATCCAATCACTACCCCAAAGCCTCACCTCTGAACACATGAGACATTGGGGTACATTCCAAATCCAAACCACGTAACTATGACATTCACATTATCCATCCCACATCTCCAATCCAACTCTGTTTGAGGCCAACTGATGAACCCATCTCATATAACTTTCTTTTAATTTTCTTAAATATTTAAGTTTTAAATAAACTCTATATTATTTAGGTGGCTTTTTATTATTGTGGTATAATTTTATTTTGTGCATTAGTTATTTTAGTCTTTTTCCCTTAAATTAATGTAAATCATTTATGGTCAAGTTCTAAATCATGTTTACTAAATTTTACATTATTTTTCTTAGAACTTGGGACATAATAGTTAATGGTTGATGATTTTTTGTTTGTTTGTTTTTGACAGTTACATCAGCAGGGAAATCCAGTTGCAATCAGAAATCTAATTCTACTGCCTCTATTAGTAAAGAATTTCTTCCTATCCAAGACTTTGACTTAAGAATAATAATAGGGGATTGGGGTTGTGGCTTAGAGGTAGAGCACTTGCCTAGCATGCATGAGGCACTGGGTTCAATTGTCAGCACTACATATAAATAAATGAATAAAATAAATGTCCATCAACATCTAAAAAAATTTTTAAAAAAGAATAAAAATAGGACTGCATATACATTCAATTTAATGAAACAAATATTTTAAGAACAAAGACTACAATGTAGGTGAACTTGAAACCCTAATTTAAATATCTATTGATTTAGAAACAGATTTCCATTTGAATTTTTTTTGGGGGGGTGTGGATAATGGGGATTGAACTCAGGGGCACTCAACCACAGAGCCACATCACCAGCCCTAGGTTTTGTATTTTATTTAGAGACAGGATCTCACTGAGTTGCTTAGTGCCTCGCCATTGCTGAGGCTGGCTTTGAACTCACAATCCTCGTGTCTCAACCTCCCGAGGAACTGGGATTACCGGCTTGCACCAGCACAATTCACTGAATTTTTTAACATTATAAAATATTAAATATCATGGTCTCTGGAGACTCAAAATGCCTATATTTGCATTTGATTACAACACACACCCTGTGAACTCAGGAAAGGTAGTGGGAGTTTCTGAGTCTCAGTCTCCACTTATATAAAATATCATAGTGGGGCTGGGATTGTGGCGCAGTGGTAGTGTGCTCGCCTAGCATGCGTGAGGCACTGGGTTCAGTCCTCAGAACCACATAAAAACAAAATAAAAATATTCTGTCCACCTACAACTAAAAAAATAAATAAAATTTAAGAAAATATCATAGTGATATTTAATTTTTAAAGTTGTCATTAGGCTTCAATGAAATATAATATGTAATATTTATTTGTTAGTGTTATTACAATTCATAATATTTATTTGATAAAGGTATTTTTATAATCAGCTAAAATATGAGCATTAACATTTTATAGTTAATACCTCTTTAAAATAGTTTCTACACTCTCCAGTTGCTAGCTGTAATATCTTCTATTTTCCTTCTGTAACGCCAACTTGCATATTGCTTACCAGACTAATGTGAATGAATCATCAATTTGATATGCTTTAGCTTTGAGGTTGCTTCCTATTCTTCAATCCGTTTTCTACATTAACGCTTTGTTCAAAAGCCTGAAATAACTCCAAACTCTCTTATTCAATCATCCTATATTAGCATCAAAAGTCTAAGATCTGACTTTAACTTATGTGTAGCTAGAGAGATGAATTCACTTTAACTAGGAACATATATCCAGTTATCGTACCACTATTCTTTTCTTTTACCTATGAAGTTTCTCCTACTTAAATCTCTTTTTCAAAATCCTATTTATTTTTTAAATATAACTCTCTCTCTCTCTCCTTTGGAAACCTTCTAAAATTATAGTGATTATTTTCTTCTCAAACTTCAATGTTAAATGTCTATTTTGGTATTTTTAAAATTATATTTATTTTGATTGTTTTAGAAATCATTATTTTGCAAATTATATAAACAATAAAAACTCCTTGGAAATTGTAACTATTATTACATAATTCCTCAGTACAAGTCTCATATTACAAGTTCAGATTTAAGCTCTATCCAGTCCAGATATCACTTCTAATTGAGTTGTTAAACTTCAATGACTATATTTATTTTCAAAGTTTCCTACTAATAATTAAGTACTCATACTCATCTGTGTAAGTTTATTATGTTGATACCTGCAATAACATGTTGTCCAGGATACTCCAAGATATTTTAATTCATACATATTGTTTATATTTAGTAGAGTGTATCTCCTTAACATTTTTTATTTCTTCACAATTGTCATAGTCTTTTTTGATCCCTTGTTCTTCAGTATGATTTTTTTTTTGTACTAGGAATTGAACTCAGGGGCACTTAACCATTGAGCTATATCTCCAGGACTTTTATATTCTATTTTGATACAGGGTCTTAATAAATTGCTTAGAATCTTGCTAAACTGTTGATGCTGTCCTTGAACTTGTGATCCTATTGCCTCAGCTTCCCACCTGCTGGTATTACAGGTTTGCACCACCACTCCAGGTTTAAATATAAATTTTGGAATTATTTTATTTAAATCTTTTGGGTATGAGTTTGAAATAAATTTGATTGAAGTAACCTTTTGGCAGGGGTGGAAAGTTACAGAGATATGTTGATGATAACTTAGAATTTTTTTAATGTGATAAAAATGGTCTAAAATTGCAATGATGGTGACATAGTTAAATAGATCAATTACATAAGAAATTATAACCCTATCTCAATAAAACTGAATATAAAAAGATGAGTATTAAAGTAAATATATATGTATATATATTTGTTTATATTTTCTAGCATAAATCGTGCAAGTATGTTTTTAAAATTTATCTGTAGAGGAAGAAAGGAAACACAGTCAACAGGATAGGGATAGAAGTTAGACTTCTTTGATTTTATTTTGTCACATAACTTTAAATTGGAACCATGTACATATTTTATAAAAATAAACAAAATTAAATCAGAGGAAAATCAAACTGTAAAAATAAAATTGTTAGTAAAGTTAAACTAATAGAATTCAATGTATATCAAATTGATGGCAGAGCCACACAGGAAATTATTTCAAATATTTAAAGCACTGCTGCTTTTAGATCAATTTCATTCATATAAATTTTATCTGTAGTAAAAATCACCTAGATTATATGTACAATTCAGTTAATTTTGTTATATGTATATATGTGTATATAGATAGAATTATATATACATACACATATATGTATAAATATGAAACCATCACTATAATTAAAATATAGAATGTTTCCATCACACCAGAATATAACTTTGTGTACCTACTTAGTGATTTTTCTATCCTCAATCTCTTATTCTCTGAAACCACTAATTAGTAATGCAAATTTTTCCCAGTTATATAAACTTAGTGGAAGGCATCCTAATGGGAAAACAGAAGAAGAAATTTTAAAATACAACCTTTGTTTTATTGTGATTAGTAATACTGCTTTGTGTACAGATATATATAACATATATATGTGTGTGTGAAGTTTATACACTTATATACTGCTATGGTATATTTGGGTAAATAATTATATTAGAAAACAGCTTCAATGTAAGAACAAAGATATAAATATAAAGTTAAAATGTCAAGTGAAAACCTGAAATCTTTAAAAATTGAAAGAATTTATAATTTATTGTTCTGTTTCTAAAATGTATGTTCTTTCTATCTCTATTAAAATTGTCTATAACCAATGAAAACATATAGCAAAGGTTTTGCTTAATTCCAAGAGTTTTGTCTTACAATATTCTCAATAAATAAAACTAATGGTACTTGAGGAAATTAAATATTCAGATCTGGGTCAGTAAATACAGCAGATGGATTCTTAGAATCTTGCTGATCTACAAAACGAATGAAATATTAAAATTTTTTAGCCAGTCAAAATGATGAGGAACCAACATTAAGTGGTTTCTAACGTCTAGAGACAGAAAAATTGAATATTCAATTTAATATTTAAAAATATAATGAAGTAAACATATTAAATATGTAAAAATCTATAAGCTTATATATATATATACCAGGAACAAATGCTATAGTCACTTTTGTAGGTTGCTAGAGCAAAACTAATTATAATAAAAGTTGATAAAAAGAGTCAAAGATTTGTCAATTTTTTTTTTTACAAATTACATTTCAGGGTAATCAAATAATTGGTGAGGGGAAATTCTTTATAGAAAAATTTCTACTAATGAATAAATGAATTATAGAGTTGAATCACCATTATGCATCACTTAATTAAATAATAAACCCAGAAAGTGATGATTAATGGATGTTAAAACTTTAAAGTTAAAAATTTGTGAAAGTTTCATAATGAAAGCATAAGATGAATATGACCTGAGTTCACTGAACAAACTTAACTTCACTAAACCGGGGGCAACTAAAACTTATATGACTCCTAATGTGTGTGCAATAAGAAGTGCACATTATTACACATGAGGTAAACCTGCATCCTCAAAAAAATTGAAACAATTTATTTGTCTAGATATAACTATTTATGTCCAAGTAATACTGTTGTATAAAAAGAACTTGATAAAGTTCCAAAAGGAAATTCAATAATTGTACAATTATAATGTTTTTGTTGTAATTCTCAGCACATTAAAGCACAAAAAACATAAATAGAATTTAAACAGCATAAACACTTAATGTCTATATAATAAACAAATCCTTTTAACAATTATTACAAAATATATGTTCTTCTTAAATATGCACTGAAGATTTTAGAAAAACTTACCACTGGATAATTTAAACACTTTATAATTTATTGTTCTGTTTCTAAAATGTATGTTCTTTCTATCTCTATTAAACATGTAGGATATATTTAAATCAGTTTTAAAGAGAAATTTATAAATGCAAATGCATATATTATACTTGAAGACATGCTGAAAAATCTGAGATAAGGCACCAAATCATGAGGTGTAAAACATAAAGAAAAAAATTACAAAAAATAATACCAGAAGGAGAAAATGGTAAACAGAAGAAATCAATTAGAAAATAAAATCAAAATGCCATCTCCTGAAAAGATTATTTGAAAGAAAGTATAGAAGACTGATAAGTAATATGAGAAAGAAAGTCCAAATAAATAATAATATAAATGGAGAGAGGTAGATAAGCTAGGCATAACAGTCATTAATGCACTAAAACTTGTTTTTTAAAAAAATAAAAAAACTGACTTATGAATAATGAATGGGAAAAAGAGGCAGAGGAATCTCTATCTAAATAAACTTATTAATTTTAAAGAAATTAAGTTTATAGGTAAAACTGACTCCAAATTAATGGCTGGTCAAGATGATTTTACAGTAAGCAGCCAAATGAAGCATAATCCAATTTTATTAAAAGCATAAATGCTTTTAACAAAAAAAAATGTTCCAACTCTTTTAAAAATTGTAGTATAATGTTGACAGCCAGAAAAAGACAAAGCTAGAAAGAGGAAGGATCAATAAAGGAAAAGGAGCAGTGGGGAGGGGAGGGAAAGGTACTGGGTACTGAATTAGAATAAGATGCATTCCACGGTTTTATAATTGTGTCAAAATAGATTCTATTGTCATGTATAATTAAAAGAACCTCCCCAAATGAGTAAATCAGTGGGGTCCAGTGTAAACTGATTAGGTCTTTGGGGTCACTATTCTCAAGGATTAATGTAGATTCTGGGGTCCCCAGGTGGTCTCAAATGAGACAGTTGTTTTAAAGTGAGGCTATCCCACAATCTTGGCTCCTCTTGAATGTGGCTCGCTTCCATTTCATTACTCTACCATGTTGTGACACAGCCATAGGGTTCATCACCAGAAATCAAACAAATGGGGCTGCCAAAACTTAGAAATTCCAACTTCCAAAAGTGTGAGCTAATAAGCTTACTTTATAAGTATCTAGACTCAGATATTTTGTTATAAAAACAGAAAATGAACTAATACTAGTCCATTACCCATATTTAAATTGAGTCATTTGGATTTTATTTTTGAGTTGTAGTTTTTATATATACTTAGTAGTATGTCCATATGAGTTATATAATTTGTGTTTTCTCACATAATGTGAGTTGCAATTTGTCTTGTTATAATTTCATGCAAAATGATTTTGATATAGTGAAATGTGTATATTTTTCTTCTTTTACTTGTGCTTTTCTTTGGAATATCTAAAAATCTAGATCTAAGATTAAAAAGAGTTCCACCTATGCTTTCTTCTAAGTTTTATTGATGTGGATCATATATTTAGTTTGTTGATTCATTTTTACCTAATTTCTGTATGTGGTATGAGGCAGAGATACAGCTTCATTCTTTTACTTATGAATATCCAGTTGTCCAAGTTTTCAGTTGTTGGAGAAATTATTCTTTCCCCATCCAATGGTCTTGATACCTTGCTTCATAAGTGTATGGGTTTATTTCTGTCTTCATGATTCTATGCCATTGGACTCATAGATTGGATGAGGAAAATTTCTGATGTCTTATCTTTTTGAAGAGTTTGAAAATAACTTTTGGGAATTCTTCCTTACATATATGGTAGAATTCACCAGCAAAGCCATCTAACTCTATCTTTTCTTTGTTTTGAGTTCTTTTTTATTATTAATAATTTAACTTCTTTGTTATGTCAACTCAGATGTTCTATTTTTTCTTGAATCTAATTTGCAATTTGTATGTTTCTCAGGTAGGTGCATTTTATTTAGGTTGCCTAATTTATGGACATATGATTTTTTAAAATATTTTTTTTAGTTGTAGATGGACACAATATCTTTATTTTATTTATTTTTATGTGGTGCTGAGGATCGAACCCAGTGCCTCACACATGCGAGGCAGGCGCTCTACTACCGAGCCACAATCCCAGCCCCAGACATGATTTTTAACAGTACTCTCTGTTTTATTTTTAGAACTACTGAATTTTTTTTATTGCTGTAAGGTCAATAGTCATGTCTCTACTTTTATATCTAAGTTTGGTTATTTGTGTTCTTTCTCCTCTTTTTTATTCTGCCTCAAATGTATCAATTGCATTATCTAAAAAAAATTTGGTGGTATTTTATAAAGTTTAGTGCAAGGGCAAATAAAATTTTTACAAAGATTTTCTATTGTTACCATTTTCTAAATTTAGCATTTTTTTTGGTTGCTGTAATACTGTTTTCTATAGCCTTGATAAGATTTATTCCAAAAGTTTTTGCTTTTTTTTTTTCAAATTTCCATACTGTAATGAATGTTTGGTTTGGAGCTGCCTTTTTCACCCCTTTGGTAATCTTACTCCTCAGAGGTTTTTTTTCTTTTTCCCTAGTGTTTATGTTTATATTTTGAGTCTCTTTATTATGATTGTGCTATGGTTTGAATATGAGGAGTCCCCCAAAATATCCTGTGTTAATTCAGGAGATTAAATGATCAAATTATGAGAGCAATAACCTAATTAGTGGATTAATCTATTTGATGGATTAGTGATTTGAATACATTACAAAGTAGTTCCTGTAGAAAAGTCGGGTTTTGCTGGAGGAAGTGGATTATTGGGTGGTGGGCCTTGGGAGTTATATATTTTGTCCTTGCTTCATTGTGCACTCACTTTTTCCTAGCTGTCATGAGATAAGCAGCTCTTTTTCCACCACGCCCTTCCACTGCAATGTCTTCTTTCACGTTAGGACCAGAGCAGTGGAGTTGACTGCTCATGGACCTCTGAAACAGCAAGCCCAAATAAACGTTTCCTCCTCTAAATTGTTATTGTCAGGATTCTTAGTTATAGTGATGAAAAGCTGACTAACACAGAATGTTCACTCATTTTTCTTTCTTTAGTGTACATTGTAGAACTTGTTTGCCAACAGCTCCTGAAATTTGTTTGCATTGAGACTGAGTGGGCTATGGTTCTTAGTTCAGATTTTAATATTTTTTCATAGAACACTGTAATTCTTACAGCTTTGGCCAGATTTCTTCATCTAAGCCAGTAAAGGATGGTCAGAAATAGAGTCATATTATACTCACAAAGTCACCCACAATAACCATGTCAATTTTGGGGGGAGGGTAAGCATAAGAATGAACATTGTGTGAAGAAGTAATTGTATGTTACAGATGGTGAACCTTGACTTAACATGTGCCTGAAATAATGAAAAAACACATTGTAATTAAAGATTCTGTTTCAATATACTTAATTATTTTCTTTAAATCCATTTTACAAATGATGATCTTTCCTAAATTAATCATTTAAAAGTAATTTCTCATCACCCCTTTCATATCCTTTACTTAGTGAAAGTAATATGGAATTTTTGTGAGTGCTGTATTGATATCTAGCAGTATCTTTTATATTTCATGCTAGCAACTATATTCAGTGCATAGTTCTTAATTTACTTAAAATGGCTAGTAGAACTGTCAGTGTTAATTTGTTTTCTGGTAAATACTTTTACAATTCCAAAAGGTAGCTCAAATAAGTATAAACCAACTTGTTAGAACAAAGCCTCATTACAGCAGCCAGTCTGTGCTGGAAAATAGCAAGTCAAAACTATGAAATGTATTTTCAAGATAAAACATTTTTATCATTTATAAGGCAAATTAAGTAAGATCTTCTTACAAAAGTGGCTTTTGAGGAAATCCATATACTATATTGACTACCTAATCTCTATGGAAATTACTATAGGCCATATACTGTCTTTGACAGTCATGCATTCATATCTTTACATACATAAGCACACACACACACACACACACACACACACACACACACATTCCTATCATATGGCATTGCCTAGAAAAATAGCACAATTTAGCAGTCACCTATAGGAAAATGTCTTTGATATATTTCCTAAATACTACCTTAAAAAAAGAATATTGATGAAATAAGCAAAATAAATTATTACTATGTTTTCACCATTGTTTGTTATCAGAAATTCCATATCTTGAAAACTTGAGAAATCAATGTGATTTATTTGCTTTATAGGGCATGACATTGATTATAGCTTCCTACTTGCTGCATTACTTTGCTCACTGAAGTATAATGCTGTGTGAAAACAACGTTTTAAACTGTCTTCTTTCTGGTGACTTCAATTGCTTATGAAAGTCCTGTTTTCTAAAAAGTAAATTTTTCTATTATCTTCAATTATAAATGTTTTTAAATCTTTAAAATGTTTTACATAATTTCATTATCAAAGAGACTATGTGGGAGGAAATAGAATATATACATATAGATAGATAGATAGCAATAAAAGAAATATTAGAGGGGGCTGGGATTGTGGCTCAGCGGTAGAGCGCTTGCCTCGCATGCGTGGGGCCCTGGGTTCGATCCTCAGCACCACATACAAAACAATAAAATAAAGACATTGTGTCCATCTACAACTAAAAAAATATTAAAAAAAAAAAAGAAATATTAGAAAAGGCATCAGATATAGTAGGAAGAATGAAGCAATCTTTAAAATTATAGAAATGAGTTCAATTACAATTAATACAAAGAAAACATATTCCTTTATCCTAATTCTTACATCAATCTAAGTAAATTTGCCTACTTCAGAGACATCTGGGCAAAAAGTCAAATCTATGATTTTATATTGAGTGAGATTGTGTTCTTATATACATATATCACATAAGTTTTCTTAAATAGAAGACCAGAGGGATAGATTCCTTCTTTTGGTATATCACTTTTTTTGCTTCAGGAGTTAGAATAAATTATAAATATAAACTGATGGATTGGCCATATTAAATAGCTATCAGTTTGGAAACTGCGTAAGTGATGACACACAAGATTGTTACATATAGGTTTATGGAGAAAGGTGCTGGTGAAAGTGAAGAATGATGGGTTTCTGGGCACAGGAGGAAAATGGTAAAGAAATGCTCAGTATTACATAAAGCCAGCTGTTTTCCTTCTCACAATTCTCAGTTAATTTTGTATACAGATATAGATAATGTTGACATGTAAGATCAACAGCTTTTTATCTAGGTAAATTCTCAAATACAAAAAGATGTAATGAAAGCACATCAAAAGAAATTTTTAATTTAACATAATATTTGAAAATTTGATCACTTCTCTCCTTTCTCTCCTCTCCTTCTTTCCCTGGTTCCCATTCCCTAGACTCTACTGATATTTCTGAGATATATATATATATATATATATATATATATATATATATATATGTACATATACATATACACACATATACATACGCACACATACATACATACATACATATTTTAATTAATGACTTTTGGGTATACATAATGGTAAGATTCACTATGGTATGTTCATATATGTACATAGGAAAGTTAGGATTACCAATATTATTGCAATAGCTTTGTTTTTGATATATATTTCCTTGTAATGAAGCTCTGCTATTCACTGTGAACAACATTGTCTTTAGAGCTAATCCTGCCATCATAAACTAAATCCTGAATGAAATATAGACTTTTCAACATCAAAATAACATTTTTTTTCATGTTCAATACCATAAACCAAATAACTTCTCAATCTTTGAGTATTAGAGGAAACAATGAAGAATATTAGAATAATATATGCACACCTTTGTGTACATAATTGGTAATGAGTAAGGACTTTATGATATGACACACACTATAAAAGAGGGATTTAAGAATACAACACAACAAATAAAGCTCTTCATATACAAAGTAAAATATGAACAGCTCAAATTGAAACCTTTAAATATAAGGCTTGGGAAAATATTTGCAAAGCAAATAGCAAGAAGAAAAGGATTAAACATAAAGGACTCAGGAATCAATGAATAAAATTCATACCATCCAAGAAATGAACAATAACCATAACCAATATATTGTTGAAAAAATATGTTAGAAATAAGCACATGAAAGAGTTTAAAAACAATAAAGTTAAATAAATGCAGATTAGAACAACGAGAACATATTTTTGATATTTGAATTTGGCAAATATAAATGAAAATGATAATAATTGGATCCAGTTTCAAGTCATAAATCCATTTTTCAAATTAGAAAAATAATTGTATCTGAGAATTTGCCATAATTTGTTTGTTTACATCATTTATATGATTTTTCCATGCGTTTGATTTTGATTTTGAAATATATTATATAAGGGATCCAGAATAGCCAAAGCAATCCTTAGAAAGAAGAGTGAAGCAAGAGAAATCACAACACCAAACATTAAACTATACTACAGAGTTATAGTAAAAATGGCATGATATTGGCACCAAAACAAACATGTAGATCAATGGTACAGAATAGAAGACACAGAGACAAACCCGCATAAATACAGTTATCTCATACTAGACAAAGGTGCCAAAAATGTACATTAGAGAAAACACAGCCTCTTCCACAAATGATACTGGGAAAACTGGAAATTCATATGCAGTAAAACAAAATTAAATCTCTATCTCTCACCCTACAGAAAACTCAACTCAAAGTGGATCAAGAACTTAGGAATTAGACTACAGAATCTGTACCTACTATAAAAAAAAGTAGGCCCAAAATCTTCATCATGTTGGTTTAGGACCTGACTTCTTTTTTTTTTTTTTTTTTGGTACTGGAGATTGAAATCAGGGGCACTTGACCACTGAGCCACATCCCCAGACCTATTATGTGATTTATCTAGAGACAGGGTCTCACTGAGTTGCTTAGAGCCTTGCCGTTGCTGAGGCTGGCTTTGAACTTGGGAATCTCCTGTCTCAGCCTCCCTAAGTGCTGAGATTACAGGTTTGCGCCATCGCGCCTGGCTAGGACCTGACTTCTTTAACAGGACTTCTAAAGCACAAGAAATAAAATTAAGAATCAATAAATGGGATGAACTCAAACTGCAAAGC
>PVHX01028964.1:0-17459 GCA_004024805.1 Geosciurus inauris
TTTTTATTTTTAACTAGGAAGCTTTAATCATGTATCTTTATTATGAAAGGGAAAGAACAAGACTCTTTCTTTTATTCTTTCTTTTTAAATTTCATTCTCCAGTATGAATGAGGACTTTTCTAAATTTGATTTTTGACTAAAAATCTCTGCCAACTCCTTTGGACAATAAATTCTGAATAGTGGTATTTTATATGTCCCAGACAAATGTTTCTTTCATGAAAATGGGCGGGGGTGAATGAATTTCAAAATGTCATAATTTTAGCTACCATTTATTCTACTCCATTTACAAATTCAATAACCTTGAACCAGAGTTAATAGAAATTCATGATAAGTAATAAAAATTCAACTGGCCTCAAATTCCCAAGACTTCACATCCCACCTATCAGCTCCAACTCCTCCATCTCTCAGTCTAATGTAGGTCTCTCTCTGGAGTACCTGGTAAGATCATACAGGTAGATATGCCTACCTGGATGCCTTCTTGGAATCTCAAACCTAACATATCCCAAGCCAGCTCCTTCCTAAGAGCTCTGTGTTTCTGCAAATGCTTCCACGGTCCAGTCTGCTACCCGGATTTGACTCCGTCATGTCTTCTTTCCCCTTGTCCCAAACTCTGTTGATGTAATCTCCTTATTTTTATCAGCTATGCCCCAAACTTGCTCATGAATAGCATATGCATCCAGGATTCTAAAATGTAGGTCTTTACTGCTTAAAATTTTCCCTTAGGGCAAAACCCAATCTCTTTAATAAAACTCTCAAGGTGATTGATAATCAGGTTTCTGACTGCATGTGCAGTCTCCTCTGAAGCCACTTGCTCTTTTCCCACCAAAGATCGGGATCTTTCTGCAGGATCATCCCCAGTCTTTTTCTGCTTTCCAAAGTCCCATATACATTTTTTCCGTCTGTCTTTGCACGTATAGCTCCTTCTTAGGGGGAATGTTCCCATCTTTGCCAGGCTAACTCCACTAATCCTCTAAAATTCACCTCAGTCTTCCCTAATAGCCCAGAAGCGTTCTCATAAAATGACAGATTCCCTTCCACCATGATTCCCACTGCATGGCACTGTAACTGCTGCTGGACTAGGAGCCCTTGAGGGCAATCTTGGCTTTATTTTCTTTATTGATGAATACATGGCACATAATGAATGTTCAGTAAATGTCTTATCAATGAACAAATATACATATAGCAAAGAATCCATGAGGAGGACTGTCCTGGTCCAGGAATTCTGGAATAGTCCAGGTGCACACCTATTGAGTGCCTGATTACGAACAGCATTCCTTTTACTCTCTAACATGTCTAAGTGTGGTTAACAAATTATTTGGTCACTGACTATGGGTCAACATACAAGCTATATGCATAGCTTTACTAATAATTAATATAATCTAAAAGATCTGGCAATATGTTCCAAGTCAGAGATCTTGGAAGGATGGTCACTAAACTGTTCTTGCCCAGCTGGTAAAATCTTCAGTGTCTTTGTACTTTGGTTGACTTCTCTTCCACTCTTTGAGCGTGCATCACTTCTACAAGATAACAAAGATAATTTGAGAGAGAAAAAAATGCAGTATAATTTATTTCATGTGAATTCTTTAGAATATTCAGCTTTATCTGTAGAGCTACAGAACATGCCAATGTTCTTCATGTTCAAAGTCAACTAAGCATATGACAAAACAGCCCTGTCATAAAGATAAAATAGATGTGAAATTTGTGGCTATATTCACAAACCCTCATTCCATGAAACTGAAGCAAAACTAAACTAAAATAAATTGTTCTGGTGGTCAGGATTCCAGAATCTCCAGACATTTGTTTTGAAACTTCTGCCTAGGGTCTAGACTTCCACAGCTGGTGATGAGAATAAATGCACAGGCCAAACTTTCAAAGAGTAACAGCATGTGGAAAACATTAAATGGAACATAAACATTGCTAATCAGAACCCAGCAGAGGTAATCTGAAAAATGTCTTTTTGTGTGAATGTGCTTCCACGATCAATTCTGCTTTGCAAGATGATGGATTTTATCAGCTAAATGGCTAAAGCTTAATGGAATGTTCACATGGAAGAACAGAAATCATGTTTCTTATCAAGTTTTTATGTGGATTACATATATATGGTGAAGCATCATTGGTGAGTAACTTTTAACTGGTATTTAAATGCAGAAATTAAAAGTAAACTTTTGGTAGAGTTGTAATTCCAAATGAAGTTCTGGACCAATTACTTTTAGTTCATTTCTCTATTTTTCTCGCTGACTTGCAGATGTATCCAAAAAAGTACAAGCACATCTGTTCTGCCTGAATGGAAATATTTAAAATAAGTCATATCTCATTATGAGGATCCAAACTGGAGGCTCTTGCTTACGTCTCTTACAGAGTTATCTTTCTAGCAGAGGGATGGTTCTAAGGTCTTATACATCAACTGAAAAAAAGAGATGTGGGTGCACCTCAGTCAGCCAGAGGCTCTGACCTCCCTTTTTGGCAGTGGCCTAGATCCTTGGATGTACTCCGTAAATGTGCTTCTGCAAAACAGACAGAGTCAAGCCCACCCACTAACAACTACCAAACTCAATAGCTGATCCTGGGACACAATTAAGTCCCAAAGACCTAGGTTCAAATCCCATCACATAACCTTGATCAAATTATTTAATCTCTTTTAGTGGCCCAATGGAAAACTGGGTACAAGTGCATGTCAGCACTCTATCACCTACATCATAGAGGAATTAACTTTTACTGAGGCAAGCTCAAAGGAGACATTTGCAGAAGAGTGTGTGGGTTATTCCAGGAGCAGGTCACTGAAAATTTCCTCTTGGGAGATGAATTCAGAATGATGATGGTGATAACTCATCTGTTCAGTGACATCTGCTGGGGCACCAAGAAGCCCTACCGTGGGTATCCATTAGCAACTCACAATGTCTGGAACTAATCCTGTGGGAGCGATTATGCTTCCTCCTAACACCCCATCCTGGCCAACTCATCCTCTTCCCTGCTTTCTGCTGCCATCTACTACTTACAAAGTACATATAATCCACCTGTCCAGCTAGGTTGCTCCCCAGACCACCAAGAATCTCCAACTGATCAAATCTAGACATTTCTACCTGAGTATACCATGGCATCTCAAACGCAGACTCAACCCATCTGAATCTGATATACTTATCTGCCCTCACCCACACTCCAGAGTCAGCTTTGTGAATTTCTCAATCTCTGTGAAAGCTTTCACCACCCACATTATCAATTAAACCAGAAACCTAAACCTTCTCTTTGTCATACTGTATTCCTTAAATATACACAATAAATATGTTTAAATAAAATTTCCATATCAATCATAAACAAAATCGAAAACAAAAACATACAACAACAAAAACAAAAAAACAAAACTAAGTCCCCTGGGAATCAAGTTTCCAAAAAGACTGTGGAATCCTAAACAAAACAAAACAAAACAAACAAAACCAAAAAAAAGTAGATAGTATATTTCCATTGGACCATTCTGCTACATATACTATTCAGTACTTGGTTCTTTTTTTCTTAACAATATATCCTGGATCTCTGTTCATCTTGATATACAGCGTCCTAATTCTTTTTTATTACTGGAAGGTATTCCATTTGTGTGGATCTACCATAGTTTATTTAACCAGACCTCTTTTGATGAAATTTTTTGCACACACAGTGCTACAATAAATAAGCTTGTACATAAATCTACAAAATGTGTAAAATTATATATCTGTAAAATAAATTCTGGGAAGTGAAATTACTGGGTTAAAGGTAAACATATTTGTAATCTTAGTATGTTTTGCCAAATTTCTCTCCAGGGGGATTATAATACTCCCACCAACTGAGTATTTGGCTCTCGTTTCTTCATATCCTCACAACAAAGTTGTCAAACTTCTGAAGTGTTTTCAATAGATGAAAACAGTATCTCAGTGCTCTTTTAATTGATAGATTTTAAATTATGAGCAAATTTGGGCATATTTCATTTGTTGAAAGACTAATTAAAATATTTTTCAACTAAAAACAATACACCCTCATCGCTGATTATCCTCTCTCCTTCATCCCCTGCACCTGATCAGTCCCCATTTCTGGTATGTTCTATGTTTGGAATGTTTCTTGCATCATTTAATATTAATTTCAGAATCACTGTTTTAAGGCACTATCCTCACTCCTGATTACTCCTGATTGCTTATTAAAGGTCTCCTTATCTTTATCATTGCCCTCATATCCAATGATCTCTCCAATCTGTTCCATTTTAGGGCCAGACTCTCTTAAAACAGCAAGTCCTTTCCCAGCTTAATTCTTTGTGAGCCCTCTGTTCTATCCCCTATCCTTATCTCCTTTGTGAGTCTTCTGTTTTATTTCTCCTACTTCATCTCTTCCTGCCATTCATGATCCCTGTGTTGCGCTCTATTCCCAATGACACAAACAAGTCTGCACAGCAGAATCCACATCCTCTCTCATCTATGGAAGTCCCACCATGCAGACCCAGAAGACTTCTCACTCTTTTACTTGCTCAACTCCTATTCACCCCCCGCAAGTCTCAGATCAGTATTATCTCTTGGGAATCTTCTGCTTTTGTGTCTTCCAGAAGCATGTTATCTGTCCCTGCATCTACTGTATTTAGCTACACAGACTATAAACCTTGTACATTTACCTCATTATTTATCTCATTCTTTTTAGGACCCGTGGAGCCTCTTAGGTCCCAGACAGATACTCTGCATTCAATAGATATCTGCTAACTTAAATGCTGAGCTAGATATTAGAATCCCTCATCTCCAAGGTACTATATGCTAAATCCTGTGTCTAAGTACAGTGGACCTCAGCATCCTCATCAGTAGAGCAGGATAATGACACCTATTCTGCAGGGATGTGGAAAAGCTTAAGCAACACATGCAGCAATTGGCACAGAGCCTGACGTGTAGCGAGCCACTTGTAATAATTTCAGCGTACCACAGACTGATCACCCAAGGGCCGGTTCTGGCCTCCAGATTGTTTCATTTGGCTCAAGGTATTATTGAAGAATGAGAAGTTTCACCTGGAAACCTGGAGTTATAATTCATTATGGAAACAAGACTTAAAATCTGATAGCAATGGGCCTGTAATTCCTCATCCGATCAGCAGCTGGAACCAGGTGGTACCGTCTCCCAGTGGGTAAACCAGAGGCCTCAGTTTCTCCCAGAGATGATCAATCCTTCTGCTGTCATCCCCAGCCTGCCTTATTCTCATTCCAGCCTGCGGTCCCCACTGCCTGCCCTCTACAAAATTACAAGAAATCCTTTGAGACAAAAACTGTGCACACACATGTGCAAGATCATATATAGCACATTAGAATTCCATATAACTTGCTCTTTCTTTCCTCTGATGGCCTACAAGCTTAGTCAACAGTAAATTTGTAAATACACAAGATTATAGAAAAATTCCAATTCTAACATGAAAATCAGCATCATCACTTCAGGCAGAGGAAAGGTCGATGTTATTTTTTGTTTAAGAAACCTACAGCACAGTTAGAGGACTGGATGTTCACCTCACAGGGCCTTTGCTCGATTTCTTGAAAGAAAGATGTCAGGACAAGGGACCCCCAAGTGAGGATTGTCATCCCTCCTTGAACATGCCATCAGCTGCTAGTGACATTTCTTCAAATCATTGAGGTGTCCTATTGTGTTCCAGGTGCCCCAGCCTGGCAGCCCCACGGGGCCTCTGATTATGGCATCTCATTGTTACCGTCCCGGCAGGCTGGTGTTCCCCATCTTCAGAAGGGGGCTTCCCGCATGGTCTCTGATGTTCGGTTTTGTAGTGGCTTTTCACAGAGTACAAAAACCCAACTATCAGCATCCTGACCTCCAGTTCTATGCAGATCAAAACACAACCAGCACGCTTCAACAATAGCTTGAAATTCAGCACTGCATTGCTGGTGAACTCTGATTCTGACCCTAATCCTAATTTATTGTTTGACCCTGGGATAATCAAAGAACTTCCAAGAATCCTATTCCTCTTGTGATAATTTGGAGAATTATTGGATTAGGGTTACATATAATGCAGCTACACATATGTGTAAAATGATTTATAAATGCACACACTAAAAAATATCATGCTTTAATTATAATCTAATTGAATGAAAGAATTACGAAGCTAAATGGCCTTGGAAAAAAATCAGTATTTTCAATCAATGAAAGTACTTGATAATGTTTCTACAGAAACAATTAAGAAACAATATATACATATACAAATATATTTGTTTATATACAAATACGTATATATGTATTTTTATCAAGCTCTTAGACCTTCTAATTATGTCTTTTTTAAATTTTTTTAGTTGTAGATGGAAATAAATATCTTTATTTTATTTATTTGTTTATTTCTATGTGGTGCTGAGGATCGAACCCAGTGCCTTCCGCATGCAAGGCAAGCGCTCCACCACTGAGCTACAGCCCCAGCCCCTAATTATGTCTTGAGATACATTGTCTAGAAATAATTTTCTCTTCAATAGTCCCTCATTTGTGATTGTGTTTATTCCTGCAAAAGTATTAACTTTATAAATAAAAAGCACATTCAACCAATATATAATAGAATTTTAATAACATAAAGCAATATAAGAATTAATGTAATTCCTCCTAGAGAGATCAAAGTCATTTCCCAAGGAATATGAGTGAACCACCTTTGCCCACTAATCACTGATGCTTCTTGGAACAGGCTTCCCAGTCTCCCTCCTAAACCTAAAAACAGATACCGAGTAGAGTCCTAAACTCCAGCATGTAGAACTCCAAGCCTCCTCACCTCCTCTGGATTTTGTTGCCTTTTTTTTGAAAACAGTCTCTCATTGGGGCTGCACTTCAGGAGCAAACATGTCTAGACTTAGCATCTACATTCTACAGTCAGTAAGAAATAGTGTTCATAATTTCACGGAAGGTAACACATTTCACCAAGGGCAAGCATTCATCACGCAATGAATCAACATCCAGTCACCTCTATTCCCATTCACACGCCAATAACATCCCAATTTTCTTATTTGTCATTATACGTGACATTTAAACCCAGTTACTTGGACCTACAATACTAGTTAACCCCAGGGCTAAGTTAAAATCTCAAACACTTGCTAATATATCAAGAACCAAGAACTCATAATTTTTTTCTTCCTTTTCCTTATTCCTCCCTTCCTTCATCTCCTCCTTTTGATTTTTTTTAGTAGACATCCATAAGATATGCCAAATTCTGCATAAAAAATTGTGTAAGACTATACACTTCACTGAAGCAGAAAAACAGAACTCAAAATTGCTTCTCATTGGTAAATGAGTGACAAGCCTAATGAATTGGGGATGAGTTTCAGCTGCAGATTGTATTCCTCTTCCCTCCCAATGTCACTACAGGTTAAAAGAAGTGCAATTCCAATAAGATCAGCGATCTACACTTTTACTATACCAGCATCATTATAAGAAATAGAACTGCTACACAGCTGGATAAAATTGGCTTCTTTACTGTGTGTTTTAGTTGATCTGGTCCCCACCACTACAGATCATTAAGAAAAACATCTACCCACATGATTAAAAGGGCAGCGGAGGGAACATCTAAACAAATATTTCAATTTCCTTAAAAACTGGATGGAGTGATGAAGCCCTGAAGGAAAGTATATTTGAGTTAACTCTAAACAAAAATAAACTCTTAATTTATAACAGAACCATTCATAAGCAAAATGAAACCGTCTTCTTGACTTAGCAACTATTTCATATATCCTTTGACCTGAAGATCTGCAATGTCAAATAGACTAATGAAATGGACAGTAGGAAACAGATGAAACATCTAAGTATACCCTCCCAGGATCCACAGTGAACAAAATTATTATTAGAGTATAATGAGCTTGTTTGCTAAATTTCTTGAATCTGGGGAAAATACAATTATCTTCATAGAACTGAGCATACCTAAGTGCCCAATTAAATAAAGTCACCTCTCTTTGGTGACTTTATTTTAGTTTAATAGTGCATATAGCAGCCAACTAACCACTGAGACCCTATTCACGTTAGCACTGAGGCCCTGCACCCCAGACAGGCAAGAGGGGTTTTTCAGAGCGGGTGGGTTGGTTTCCATCTCAGTCAGGAATGTTTGCAGAATTAGCTCTGAGATTCTGCAGCCGTGGTTTGAGATTATTTATTGTAAGAGTCGAGTTGCACATCTATTGGAAAGAAAACAAAAAGACCATTTCTTTGTACTTACATGGATGTTTCAGTAAAATACTGTTCTTATTTTCCTTTTCTATAAAATGAAAGGATTGGGCTAGATGGCTGCTGATTCTAAACCCTGGTGGAAATCTCAAAGAATGAAGGACTTCAGGGAACATGCAGAAGAGAGCTTGCAGTTTCAATGGGAAGGTCACATATCAAGATGGAGGTAGAAGAGCAGGGTAATTCAGCCACTGCAACGACTCAGCCCTGATCACTGCCCTGATTAAAGTGGCATCTATACCGAAGCTTCAAGAGACCTCTCGGATCATCTAGTGCGAATCGCCTATTTTACAGATGAAAAAACTGAGATTCAGTGCCATCTCTATCCAGGGAGACATTCTTTGGGCTCTTTTTCATATCACTTGATACACAGAATTAATTGAACTGAAAACAATGAGTTGAATGAGAAAATCTGGAAAACAAAGCTATCGTACTTTTAAAGTTATAAAGTTTATAAGGAAGTGAACTATTTTAAACTATGAAATAATTTCAAGTTCCACATACATTCTTACAGTGTGCTGCAATCTAGTTCATTATTTTCTTAAAAGGAAAAAAAAACATTGTGTAATGTGTGTATAATAACCCCATTGTTCACATTTGCTTTAAAAAAGGGAAAGTTTTAACAAAAGGTATAATCCATTATTTCCTGATCTGTAAAAATTAAAACAGAACAGTAACACAGGAAAATAAATTAAACATCTTCATGTCAGAGTATCATTGTTATAAGGTAGCAAAAATCCAAGTACCCTAAGAATAAGATTTCCTTCTAAGGATTTTATAATGAATTAAGGAGAAAATAATTTTAAGAAAATGCATCATGAATTCAAACTCCAGTGAAACAAACAAGAAGTTCACTTCAAAACTTTAAAAAGCTATTCAGTTTGTAGGTAAAATGGACAGATTCTGTGTTTCCTGCCTCCCACCAAACACTAAAAATGTCACTGCAAAAGTCTTGCAAAAGCACACAGGGCAGAGCACACACGCGGAAGCACATGGTGTGTTTGAGACAGCTGGATGCTAATCATGTACAAAACTCTTCAAAATTTAGGATCTGAATAATCATTTAAAACACACATGCTCTTTATAGACATTCTGAAATTTTATGATGAAAGTCTAGTCATGCAACCATTACATTTTTTGGAGCAAAATTAATTTTACAAGACGGTAAAGGAGTTAGTGAATTTCATCAGGCAAAAAACAACTTGGAAAAGCCAACAGAAAAAAAAAAAAGTTGTGAAATGTGCTCCTCCTTCTGCCACTCTTGGAACTCTTTGCTTTACCATGCACAAAAGGCTCATCCTCTGTAAGGGTGACTGTCTTGTCACATACTGTGATGAGGATCTTCTTATGTCCTGTAGCCAGGGATCCATGGACCCCTAGATAAACTCCCCAGCAACTAAGCCAAGAATTTTGTTATGTGTGCTGAGTCCATTTTAATGAAGGCACATGGAAAAGGGACTTCTTAGGGAAAGTCTTGCAATGTTGGACTTCCACATTGAATCAAATCTCTTAACTTCTGCAGCTGAATGTGGAGGAGGCTGACCCTGATAGAAGAACTTAGGGATCAAGTTAAAAGGCCTACTTTCTCAGGTCTTGGCTCCCACTTTATCCAGCAAAGTGATGAGCATCTGTCACTGTCCAGTCCTTATTCATGTCTTCTGATGTTAAAGCAAGTTTACAGAGGATTAATAATCCAAACTTACTATTAGACAACTTTAGAGTTTCTATAAGAATTTGGTGAATCTTCAAAGGGAATTCTGAGGAGGTGAGGAGGCAAAATACACAAAGCTAACAGTAAATTAAAAAATACTTAATTGCTAAGCAACAAGATAAACATCTGAGTGCTCTTAAAAGACAAAGTCCCAGGTCTCACTTTGCAGGTCAGAACAATGATAAAAGCTCCTGGTCATTTGGCCTAACAACTTTTCTAGGTGTTTTGATTTTGTATTAAAGATGCAGCATTGTAAAAGTTTATTTCTATTAATAAGAATATCTCCCACTGAGCCTATTTTTAATAGAATTGGACACCATAATACTGGTTTATTTGGATAAATGTTGAAGTTAATAATATGTCCTAGAATATACGAGAAAAATTTAATCTTTGAACCACACTTTAGAGTCTCTCCTTGAAACTTGGTTAGATTCTGCAGAGATCTGCTTAATTTTATGTCGTCATCATTCACCGCTAAGCCATTTAGTCATATCATGTGTGGTTTCAGCCAAATAGTTCAGATTGCTAGTCATTATTTTTCCCACTTCTAACCTTACAAAGTAACCTGTAATATTCTTACTTGTATAGTCAGAGGAACCTCTCCTAATAGAATGATCTTAATTAGAAGTTGTCCTGTTTCTACACAATTATTAAAAATTATCTATGCTAAATACAATCATTGTTTGTCAAAAAATAAAATAAAACTATTTAACAATTAATCTACACTATCTACACTATGTATGTACCTCAGTGGTAGAGCCCTTGCCTGGCATGGATAAGGCCCTAGGTTCAATCTGCAGCAACACACACACACATACACACAATTAATCTCTACTGAAGGTTTCACAAGGTAGGCTACCAAAGAGAACAGAGTGGATGTTCTAATTGATAAGTTTGAATAACTCTTAGGATTTATACATAGAATCCATGGAAAGAAAAACACGGAGGAAATTTCTAATTACCTATCCCAACTCTTCCTAGTGAGAAGGGTGGGAGTGATAAAGAAACACAGTCATAAGCTCCCATCTATTCTTGCTATTCTTCCAAGATGCCATAATAAAAGGAGTGAAGGCTATTGAGGTTCGGGGAGGAGAGGGATGTAGTGGGTGCTACACTTTGGAGTTAGAACCCACTGAAATGGATTGAGCTTCTATCCTCAAGGACCCCAGAATATCAGCCTATATTCTTCCTGACCCAACTTAGACTTTGAGGTATATGAACAACACAATTATGCATGAAGCTTAAAGAGAAAGGTTGCTACTATGAGAGAATGAAGACGGCAGAGCAGATCTCAGCAGCAAACCCTCCTCAACCTAGAAAGGAAACAGTGAAAGAAAAGATGACTAGGGAGTTTTATTAGTATGTAGATTTGCTCTGAAGTGATTGTAGTTAACAAGGCTTAGTATCTCCTATCAAAGTGGTGCTGATACTGGGAATAGCAGAGCATGAATGTTGAGTGGGCATATCAATACGTAAATATTCAATCAGTCCAGGGTACTTAAGAAGCTCACTAAATTGTCTCTTGCCAAAAGGTAATCATCCTAGCAGACGGGTAGACATACAAGAAGTATAAAAAAGCAAAGGAACAAATCACCCCAAATAGCCCACAACACTTCAACAACTGAGTTCACTGATACAACAAAGGAGGAAATGTTGGAGAAATAATTTGGAAAGTTCATAGTTAAAATGCACAATGAGCTAAAAGAAGATATAAGGAATGAACTTAGAAAATTCAGGAATTGAAAGATAATTTCAATAAAGAGATAAGACATGGAAAAAGAACCAAACAGAAAAACTGGAAAGACTGACTTGATAAATCAAATTAAAAATTCAGTTGAAAGCCTCACCTTTGAATACAGATTCTCATGCCCTGAAGACAAAGTACATAAACTTGAAAATAAAGTCAAAAATAAATAAAAGATGTTAAGAGACTATGACCAGAATGTTCAAGAAATCCAGTATAACATTAAAAACCAAAATCTAAGAATTATCAGTGTAGGAAAAGGGTCCAAAATACAAACTAAAGGAGTACACAATCTTTTTAATAATAGCAGAAAAATTTCCACACCTCAGGAACAAGATAGAAATCCAAATGCAAGATGCATAAAATATTCCAAATAGGAAAGATAAAAAGAGATCTTCTCAGGGCTGGGGTTGTAGCTAAGTGGTAGAGCACTTGCCTAGCACATATGAGGTGCAAGGTTCAATCCTCAGCACCACATAAAAATAAATTTTTAAAAAAAGTATTGTGTCCATCTACAACTAAAAAAAAATTTTAAAAAGAGTTTCTCTCCAAGATGTATTATATTTAAAATGTATAATATAGAGAGCAAAGATTAAAATTTAAAAGCCACAAGAGAAAAATAGCTGTTCACATTTAGAAATAAGCCAATTAAGATTTTAACTAAATTTTAGCCTAAACCCTAAAAACCAGGAAGTCTTGGAATAATATATACCAAACCCTGAAAGAAAATGTGTGTCAACCAAGATTCTTATATTCAGCAAAACACCTTCAAATTGAAAATCAAATAAACCTTCCATGATTAGCAGAAACTAAAATATTTCATAACTACTAAATATATACTATAAAACATGCTCAATAAAATATTTTAAGCAGAAGAAATGAAAAATAAAAATCAGAGCCAGAATATCTCACAAGAAAAACAGTTAATAAAAAAGAATCAAGTCTGAATTAAGCGTTAGAAATCAAAATAGCAGGAAATAAAAATTATCTCTGTATAATAACACTGAATACAAATGGCTTACGCTCTCCAATCAAAAGACAGATTGACAGATAAGACATAATCATATGTTATTTACATAAAACTCATCTTATATGCAAAGACATTCCCAAGCTGAAGGTGAAAGGATGGAAAAAGATATACCATGCAAATGGAGACTGAAAGCAAGAAGGAGTAGCCACTCTCATATCAGACAAAGTAGACTTCAAGTCAAAATTAATCAGATGACACAAAAAAAGTGACTTCATACTGGTTAAGAGAATCAACCAACAACAAGATATAATGGTTGTAAATATGTATGCCCTACATGTCAGTACACCTACAGATATAAAACAAATCCTTCTCATTATAAAGAATCCAATGGATGACAATACAATAATACTGGGTGATTTCAACACAACTCTCTCACCATTAAATAGGACACCTGGACACAAACTAAGTAAAGAGTCTTCAGAACTAAAAAATACTATTAACTAAATGAACCTCACAGAGAGTTTATAGAATACTACATCCACTAAAAACAGAATTCACTTCTCAATAGCACATGAAACTTTCTCTAAAACAGAACATATTTTAGTGCACAAAACAAGTCTCAGCAAATAAAAAAATTGGATATAATTTCTTAAATTCTATCAGACCATAATGAAATGAAATTGAAATCAATAAGATAAAAAATAAAAACAAGAGGGCCCCTGCCAACCTGAAGAAGCCCAGGCCCAAGCTCAGGACCACTTCCAGGGATCCTGTGGGAGCTCAGGCCTAAGTCAGGCCCAGGACTGTCCTGGAGTTCCACATCAGAGCCCCTGCTGACCCATGGGAGCCTAGGCCCTGACCCAGGACTGCCCCTACAGACTTGTTTGAGAGCCCAGGCTCAGGACCACCCCTGCACAGAGTCAAGATCCATGATGTTGCTCCCTTCCCAAATCCATCTTGGGACACTGCAGCCATCACCATAGCCTCTCCTCATATAGAAGCCTCTACCTTGGGACAACAGACAGGGACTGGAGGCAGCTGCCCACCACAGCTCAGCACACTACAGCACTGCATCTCTAAACAGTCAGCCCAAAGCCATTGTCCCACCCTTTCAGCCCCATCTCTGAAAGTTCTTGAATCCATCTTGGGCCACCTCCACTGCTATCTTGAGTTACCTCCACTACTGCAGCCAGCACCTTTAGTTGCAGTAGCTTCCATCTGGGGACACTTGCTAGGGACTGGAAATGAGCTCCAAGGTGAGATACAGATAATCAGTAGGGTCACTATAAGATTATAGAATAGAAACCGCAATACCTCAGATTGGCATTGCAATAAAGGAAGACACATGATCAACATGAAAAAACAAGGGAAGAAAGTGCCTCAAACAGACAAAGATACTACAATAAGAGAATCCACTGACAGCATGGTTGATGAAATGTCAGGGAAAGAATTCAGATGTACATAATTAAAATGATCTGTGAAATAGGCATGGTGGCACATGCCAGTAATCCCAGCATTTTGGGAGGCTGAGACAGGAGAATCGTGAGTTCAAAGCCAGCCTCAGCAATGGTAAGAAGCTAAGCAACTCAGTGAAACCCTGTCTCTACATAAAACACAAAATAGGGCTGAGGATGTGACTCAGTGGTCGAGTACCCAAGTTTAATTCCCAGTACCAAAAAAAAAATGATCTGTGAATAAAAGAATGACTTAAGTGAGCAAATACAGGCAAAAATTGATCATGCCAATGAAGAGATAAGAGAGCAAATAAAGACAACCATTAATCACACCAACAGGGAGATTAGGGATCAAATAGAGGTAGCAAAAGATTACTTCAAGAAAGAGATAGACATTGTGAAGAAAAAAACCAATCAGAAATTCTTGAAATCAAGGAAACAATAAATCAAATAAAAAACTCAATGCTTTCAATAGAAAGCATTACCAACAGACTAGATCACTTGGAAGACAGAACCTCAGATAATGAAGACAAAATATATAATCTTGAAAATAAACTTGACCACACAGTGAAGATGGTAAGAAATCATGAACAGAATCTCCAAGAATTATGGGATAGCATCAAAAGACCAATTCTAAGATTTATGGGGATAGAGGAAGACACAGTTTCAAACCAAAGTAATGCACAATTTCTTCAATAAAATAGTATTAGAAAATTTCCCAAACATGAAGAATGAATTGGAAAATCAAATACAAGAGGCTTATAAGACACAAAATGTACAAAATTATGACAGATCTCTACCAAGGCACATTATAATGAAAATACCTAGCATACAGAATAAGGATAGAATTTTAAAGGCCACAAGAGAGAGGAATCAGATTACATATAGGGGGACACCAATTCATATCTCAGCAGATTTTTCAACCCAGACCCTAAAAGCCAGGAGATCATGGAAAAACATATACTAAGCTCTGAAAGGAAATGGATGCCAACCAAGAATCTTATATCAGGCAAAATTGAGCTTCAGATGTGATGATGAAATAAAAACCTTCCATGATAAACAAAAGTTAAAAGAATTTACAGGAAGAAAGCCTACACTACAGAGCACTCTTGGCAAAATATTCCATGAGGAGAAAATGATAACGAACAATGAAAATCTGTGAAGAGAGGAATGAGAGTAAAGGAAAAGCCAAACAAAGGAGAAACCAAGTCAAGGTAAAAACCAAAAATAAACCAAAATGGCCAGGATTACAAATCATATTTCAATAATAACCCAAATGTGAATGGCCTAAACTCATCAATTAAAAGACACAGACTGACAGATTGGATTAAAAAAGAAATCCAACAATATGCTGCCTTCAAGAGACTCTTCTCACAGGAAAAGACATCCACAGACAGAAGGTGAAAGGATGGGAAAAAACCTATCATTCACATGGTCCGCATAAACAAGCAAGGGTTTCTTCCATCCTCATATCAGATAAAGTGGACTTCAAATCAAAGTTAGAAAAAAGGGATAAAGACGGACATTTCATACTTCTAAGGGAATCATACATCCACAAGACATAACAATCATAATTATGCCCCAAATAATGGTGCATCTATGTATATCAAACAAACTCTTCTCAACTACAAGAATCAAATAGACCACAACACAATAATACTGGGTGACTTTAACACACTTTCTCACTACTGGATAGATCTTCCAAACAAAAACTAAACAAAGAAATCATAGAACTCAATAAAACAATAATTTAAACTTAACAGACATATATAGAATATTCCATCCATCAACGAGGAAATATACTTTTTTTCTCAGCAGCACATGGATCCTTTTCCAAAATAGATCTTATTATTCCACAAAGCAAGTCTTAGCAAATACAAAAAAAGAAAGAGATAATATCCTGCATTCTATCTGCCCATAATGGAATAAAATTAGAAATCAATGACAGATTAAAAAATAGAAACTATTCCAACACCTGGAGACAAAGTAATATGCCATAGAATGATGCATGGATAATAGAAGACATCAGGAAGGAGATTAAAAAAAAATTCTTAGAAGTAAAGAAGAAATCTGATACAACATATCAAAATCTCTGGGACACTATGAAGGCAGTGCTAAAAAGGAAAGTTTATTGCATTACACTCATTCATTAAGAGAAGAAAAAGTGAACAAATAAACGACCTGTCACTACATCTCAAAGCCCTAAAAAAAAGAGGAACAAACCAACACCAAAAGAAGTAGAAGACCAGAAGTAATTAAAATCAGGGCTGAATTCAATGAAATTGAAACAAAAGAAACAATTCAAAACATTGACAAAACAAAAACTGGTTGTTTGAAAAAAACAAATAAAACTGACAAACCCTTAGCCAACCAAACAAAAAGGAGAGAGAAAACCCGAATTACTAAAATTCATAATGAAAAATGAAATATCATGACAGACACTACTGAAATACAGAGGATAATTAGAAACTATTTTTAAAATTTATACTTCAATAAAATAGAAAACCCTGAAGACACTAATAGATTTCTACAGGCATATGACCTACCCAAACTGAACCAGGAGGACATACACAACTTAAACAGATGAAATTCAAGCAAGGAAATGGAAGATGCCATCAAAAGTCTACCAAGAAATAAAAGCCCAGGTTCAGACCGATTCTCAGCCAAGTTCTATAAGACCCACTAAGAAAAATTAATACCAATACTCCTCAAATTATTCCATGAAATAGAAAAGGAGGGAACCCTTCCAAACTCATTCTATGAAACTAGTATCACCCTGATACCAAAACCAGAGACACATCAAAGAAAAAAAATTCAGACCAATATTCCTGATGAACATAGATGCAAAAATTCTCAATAAAATTTTAGCAAATCGCATACAAAAACATATTAAAAAATAGTGCACCATGGAAAAGTGAGGTTCATTCCAGGGATTCAAATCTTCATCATGGAAATCAATAATCATAACCCATCACATCAATAGACTTAAAGATAAGAATCATATGATTATATCAACTGATGCAGAGAAAGGATTTGACAAAATATAGCACCCTTTCATGTTCAAAACACTAGAAAAAATAGGAATAGTAGGAACATTGTAAAAGCTATCTATGCTAAACCCAAGGCCAACATCATCCTAAATGGAGGAAAATTGGAAGTATTCCTTCTAAAAATAGGAACGAGACAAGGATGCCCTCTTGCAGCACTGCTATTCAACATAGTCCTTAAAACTCTAGCTAGAGCAATTAGACAGACAAAACAAATTAAAGGGATACAATTAGGAAAAGAAGAACTCAAACTATCATTATTCACTGACAACATGATTCTATGTTTAGATGATTCAAAAAATTTCACCAGAAAACTTCTAGAATAAATAAATTCAACAAAGTAGAAG
>PVHX01028965.1:0-17450 GCA_004024805.1 Geosciurus inauris
TTCAATCCCTGGTACCAAAAAAAAAAAAAAAAAAAGATCACTCATGGAGAGTGGAAAAAATGTGTATTATTAATGTTAGGCTCATATAATCCACACAAAATGTTGAGGGAAAAAGATAAACCTATTTAAGGCAAAGTATTTTAAAACAATGTTCTAAATTGACTGCAATTGCTGAAATTAAAAATTAAACATGAGCTATGGCATAATTATGATAAAATAAATAACACTAGTCAAAAGGTAAGAAAAAAAAACTTGACTTGGGACTGGAAAATTCAAAGATCCATCCCGTTTCTCTTATTATGCAGCATCATAAAAAACAACAACAACAAAGGGCTGGGGTTGTAGCTTAGTGGCAGAGCGCTTGCCTAGCAAGTGTGAGGCACTGGGTTCGATCCTCAGCACCACATAAAAATAAGTAAACAAAATAAAGACACTGTGTCTATGTATAACTTAAAAAAACAAAACAAAAAAAACCCTCCAGTAATTCCTGAAACATAGACATCCAAAAAACTCTTTTGTCCTGTTGGATAGATTCTAATTGCCCTTGGAACAGCCTACTGGCAGCTGGCTGGCCAGCACACATGGACACTTTGGGACATCTTGACATCATTTAAGCTGCACCCTTGACACCAAATTCACAGGCATGGGCTTATTCTGCCTTTCCCAACAGCGCCTGGCACATGGCAGGTAGTCCCTCAAATGAACAGGGAGTGTACAGAAAACAAGTGACCTGTTTTATAAAACTTTAAATTTATTCAAAGTGTTAAAAGATTTCACTCTCCCCTCCAAAATATTTTATAATTAAAAAAAATCAAAAACTATGTTCACAGCCACTGTACAAGTTGCTGCTTCCTTTTCTGAGGACCAGCCTTTGCCCCTCCAACTCCTTCCCCTCTCTTCCTCCCCTCTCAATATTGCTGTTCATAAAACTTTTCATCCTCTCTATCCCCATGCTTGGCACAGCCCTGCCCTGCCCTGCCCTGCCCTGCCCTGCCCTGCCCAGCCCAGCCTGGTTTAAATGTCCTTGGTTGCAGGTGCAGCCCAACAAATATGGGAATCCACAGGCAATGCCTGAGACAAGAGTATGCTTTGTGCTTCTGGGAGAACAGCTTTTTGGCCTTTTCTTCATCAAGTGGATCACTTGGACACCTGTTTAGAGCCAAATATTTGGCTTGGGGTTACGCATAGGCCCTGTAGCCTTGCCTTTCCTCCAAATACCCCCAGGCATGGCTCCATGACAACTGAGTATGATGACTGTACCAACTGTTTGCCTGTGGACTGTTAGAAACACGAAGACTAGAATGGGGCTTGATGGAGCCCCAACTTCTCAAAGTGCAGGCACCATACCCCCAGGGGAGGACGTTTTGTTTTTTTGTAGGCAAAGTCAGAGCCAGCCAGGACCATGGGGGGTAGGGAAGTGGGAGGAAAGGTCTGACCACAAAGGTCTGGGATGCGCAATGTTCCTTCTAACAGACCCTCCCATCTCCCCCCCTTCATCCTGCAGGTCCCAGGATGATTCCAGAAAGGAGGAAGAAAAAGAGAAAAGGATTCTGCTCTGGTGATGGAAAAAGGCAGGAGATGACAGTGCTCAGGGCTGGGGAGAGGCCTGCTGGAGCCAGTGGTTGTCTCTGCCTCCCTCTTCTGTGAAGAGCAGCAGGGGAAGGAGCCAGGCCCTCAGAGGCTTCATCAGCTCTGTTCCTTGTCCTTGACTAATAAGACTGTATGCTGGCCCCCGCTGGACACAGACAACACCACACGGTTCTCCAGCTGTTTGCCAGTCATCTCCACGGGGCTCCAGGCGTCCTCATCCTGCCCTGTGCCCAGCTGGTAGTTGGTGCCCATGCCCCAGGCAAAAACACGACCTGCAAGGAGAGAGAAATGGAGGCAGCTGTCTCCAAGATCCCTGGCTCCACCTTTCCATGAGAAGCCTGGGACATGAGGGTGAAATCTGTCCTTGGCCAATAGTAGCCAGATAAAGTTCCAGTTCCTGGGAATTCAGGGAAGTTGGGAGAAGTCAAGGAGATAATGTCCTTTTGTACTGCTAAAGCCGTCTCCCTGCTCCTAGGCGTGGCATTTGAGGCCCTAAATGACTAGCTGCTTCCTAAAATCCTGCATCTACCCTCCATTTTCAATATCAATTGCCTTTGAGGCTGCCAAGGAAGTTCCTCAGCTGGGAATGCCTTTTTGTACTTTCCTTGAAGAATAAACCTTTGGGAGCCGGGCGTTGGCAGCCCACGCCTGTAATCCCAGTGGTTCAGGACTCTGAGACAGGAGAATCCTGACTTCAAAGCCAGCCCCAGCAATGGCGAGCTATGGCATAATTATGATAAAATAAATAATTTTATGATAGTCTGATTTATGATAGTCAAAAAGTAAGAAACTGAGTGCTAAGCAACTCAGTGAAACCCTGTCTCTAAATAAAACACAAAATAGGGCTGGGGATGTGGCTCAGTGGTAGAGTACCCGGTTCAATCCCCAGTACCAAAAAAAAAAAAACAAACCAACAACAACCTTCAGGGTACAGTGCAAGCCCCCTTTACTCAGAGATCTTCCCAGTGTCAGATCAAGCATCTCTGCCAGCCCAACTTCATTTTTCTTTTTTGGGGTATTGGGGATTGAACCCAGAGGCGCTTTACCACTGAACCACATCCCCAGCCCTTTTTATTTTCTTGAGACAGGGCCTTGCTAAATTGCTTAGGGTTTAACTAATTCGCTGAGGCTGGCCTCTAACTTGTAATCCTCTTGCCTCAGTGTCCTCAGTCTCTAGGATTACAGGCATGCACCACCATGCCCAGCTTGCTACCCTGGCTTCCAGCAGCTCTCCATGACTGCACTCCTTACCCTCTTAGGCTTTAGCAGTCACTTGTTTGCATCCTCCTTTCCTATGCTGGCCAGGACCCTGACTACTCAGCCTATTTTTTCCTAAGACTTTTTTTTTTGGTACCAGGGACTGAACTCAGGGGCACTCGACCATTAAGCCACATCCCCAGCCCTATTTTGTGTTTTACTTAGAGACAAGGTCTTACTGAGTGCACCTCGACGTTGCTGAGGCGGGCTTTGAACTCGCAATTCTCCTGTCTCAGCCTCCCAAAGTGCTGGGATTACAGGCGTGTGCCACCGTGACCAGCTCATAAGACTCTTAAGCATAACTTCCTGGGAAGCTGGGACATAAAGGAGTCACCTCGATAGACAGAAGACTGAATTAGTAAGTCTGCAGCCCTGGATTCAAGTGCCACTGCCTCTCTGGATCTCAGTGACTTCTCCTCTGCAGAACTAATCATTTCTAGTCAGGCACTGTGGCATGCATGTGCGCCGATAGTTCTTGCACTCAGGAGGCTGAGGTAGGGGATCATTTGGGCCTAGGAGTTTGAGATTAGCATGGGCAACATATAGTGAGACCCAGTCTCAATCCGTTAACTCAATTATATTCATCAAACCAGAGAGCTTCTGAGAGTCAGGAGCAAACAAGTGTTGTGGCCAACACCAATGCCTGCATCTCAACTCCAGCATGATGGTGGAGACATCACAGCCAGCTAGGGAGTATGATAAGAACCACAACCCATAGGCCCCAACCAGACCAGGTGTGGGCAGCCCCACTCACCATCCTTGGTCACAGCATACCCCACAGAGGCCCCACAGGCCACTGAGGAGACGGTGGGCAGCCTGGAGATGAGGGTGGGTATGCTCTTCTCCTCAGCACCCTCCCCAAGGCCCAGCCGCCCATACTCAGCCCGGCCCAGGCTGTATGCTTTTCCTGTGGGAAGAGGGATAGAGATGAGCAGTAGCAGAGGACATGCTCTGGGCAAAATGGGCAGCAAGCCAGGTGAGTCCCCATATCCTCAGGAGACTGTCCCACTCTCAGCATGGTCAGAAGGAGGTATGTAGTGTTCCCATTTTGGGTGAGTCCCTAGGAGAATCTCCACATAGGCCTCCAATGAACTCACACTTGGAAGGACTCTGGGGGACAAGACTCATGGGACCTTTATGGACCCATGTCTGGCTCAAACTGTAGAACAGGCCCAGGACTGGCCAGGCCTGGTTTGCCTCTAACATTGAGGACTTGGAGGTCCTACCTTCTGAATCCAGACAGACTGTATGGTGCTGGCCACCAGAGAAGCCCACCCAGGATTTGGTGGAATTCTTGAAGGATGTCAAGTTCTGGGGTATGAAGCAAGATTCTGTGCCCGGTGTTCCTGCCATTAGGGGTGAAGGTGTTCTAGGAGATGCTTTTCTCAATCCCATCCCCCAGCAAGGCCACCCTCACCAGGATATGAATATTCTCACTTTACAGATGACACAACCATGGCTCTGGGTTAGGGGACTCCACAAAGAGTGCATAGTGAATAAGTGATAGAGCCAGGGCTGGAACCCAGGTCATAAGGGCCACGCTTATGCTGGATTCAAACTCACCAAGCTGATGGTAGTTGGAAAGGCCAAAGCCATATATGTGGCCGTCCTGGGAGATGGCAAAAGTGAAATAGGCACCACAGAAGGCATCCTGGAACCTCACATGGCCCCGGGTTCCCCTGGATTTCAGCATCACACACTTGGGGACCAACAGTCGTTCTGTAGGTGGAGAAGCCAGGGTTCAGTGACAGAAGCACATGGCCTTTTTTTTTTCTGATCCTGGATCTGTTTCTTACATTTCAAAAGCCACTGGGAGGAGGCTAAACAGGAACTCTAAACCTTATTTTACAGAAGAGGAAACTAAGGCCAAGACAGTGTAAGTGCTATCCTCAGATTCTCACAGTATTAGAGGCAATGTTTACATAGAACTTAATATCTGCCAGATATTCTTCTAATTAACTCATCTATCTTCATACAACACAATGAAGGTTAAAAGTAGGTAGGTTTAGAGATAAAGAAAATATACCCAGGTCCCATAGTCAGTAGGTGGCAGAACAGGATTCAAACCCAGGGTAGCTGGGCATGGTGGCACTCAACTATAATCCCAGCAACTCAGGAAGCTAAGGCAGGAGGTCTGCAAGTTCAAGACCAACCTCAGCAACTTACCAAGACTCTAAGCAATTTAGTGAAACCCTGTCTCAAAATAAAAATATAAAAAGGGCTGGGGATGTGTAGCTCAGTGGTAAAGAACCCCTGGGTTCAATCCCTAGCACTGAAAGCAAAAAAACAAAAAACCCCTGAAAACTCAGGGTAGCCATCAGTCTCCAAAGTCTGAGTTGCCCTTTTTCCTTTTTTTCAATATTGGGGAATGAACCCAGGGCCTTGCACATAAGCAGGTGCTCTACCACTAAGCTATACACCCAGCCCCACTTTTTAAAAAAATTTGAGACAGGGTCTTGCCAAGTAGCCAAGGCTGACCTCAAACTTGTGATCTTCCTGCCTCAGCCTCCCAAGTAGCTAGGATTATAGGTGTGTGCCACTGCACCTCACTAAAGTCTGAATTTTTAAAGTGTGAGATCTTAACCAATACTACAAGCTTATTTGTTACAAGTCTGAAACTCAAGAGTCTCCCTCCTGCTTCTAGCCACTGAGGGTTGGTTTGCCAAGTTGCCTCACTGGCTGTACCAAAGCTACTTACCAAGGCCTTGACGACCACCACGGTTGGAAAATAACTCAGGCACTCGGCCCAGCTGGCCCTGCTCTCCACAACCCAAAGTGTAGAGGTCACCATCAGCTGTCAGCATCACCAAGTGGTCATTTCCTGAAGATGAGAGGAAAGCAGAGGATGCATGGCTTGTCTGTAAGGCCCAAGGCTGAGCCAGCCCCAGAACAAGGTCCTCTAGCTCCTGCCTACAGTGAGTACTCCCTGACCCACCTGAGGCTACCTTTACCACTGGTATGTCTAGCTGCACTTGCACAGGCACCATGCTCTTCTTCATGGGCTCCAACAGTCCAATCACACCATTATTGTCCTAGAAGGGAAGGAGAGAGCACTTATTAGGTATTTCTGCCTGCCTGTACCAGCCATATCCAGGCTTGTGGGAGGCCACATAGCTGTCTGGTGAAGTGTAGTGAGTGGTAGCAGAAGGGATGAAGAGGCAGGCAGGAGCCAGGTCACACCCTGAAATGTTTATGAATAAAATCATACATGATCTGGGATTTGCATTATTTTTTTTTTTTTTTTGGTACTGGGGATTGAACTCAGGGGCACTCGACCACTGGGCCACATCCCCAGCCCTATTTTGTGTTTTATGTAGAGACAGGGTCTCACTGAGTTGCTTAGCACCTCGCCTTTGCTGAGGCTGGCTTTGAACTCGCGATTCTCCTGTCTCAGCCTCCCTAAGTGTTGGGATTACAGGCTTGAGCCACCGCACCCGGCTGATTACTTTTATATGTTAAGAAATTCTCCACAAAAGTTTTAAAATAGGCTTGATGAGGAAACACTCATCACATTCGCTTTATTTTTAATAAATACCAAGGTACCAAATTTAATGCAAAACTTTTTTTTTGGTACTAGAGGTTGAACTCAGGGGCACTCGACCACTGAGCCACATCCCCAGCCCTTTTTTCTGTTTTATGTAGAAACAGGGTCTCACTGAGTTGCTTAGCGCCTTGCCCTTGCTGAGGCTGGCTTTGAACTCGCGATTCTCCTGTCTCAGCCTCCCTAAGTGCTGGGATTATGGGCTTGCACTACCGCGTCCGGCTCTGAAACTGTTTTTTAAATTATACTCCCCTGCCTTGGAAACACTGTGATGTGACAGTGACTGCCTCACTCCCCAAAGCCTCTAGAAAGTAGGGAAGAGGGCTAGGAAGGGGAGGGAAAGGCTCAGGTAGGGGGATGGGTGACAACAGCAGTTTCCTAGATCAGCCTCAACCCAAAGGCATCTTTGACCCACCCCTTTCCCAGGACATGCACTTCCTAACATCAGATTCAAGGAAAGAGCCAATAGTAAGGACAGGCCCAGACGAAGAAGCCAGAGATTTGGATCTGAGCCCCAGTTCTGCCCGGGTCCTTTATCAACCCACCAAAAAAGAAGTACAATGGTGGTAAGGAGGTTGGACAATTTTTTTGGTACCAGAGATTGAACCTAGAGGTGCTGAACCACTGAGCAATATCTCCAGCCCTCTTATGAAATTGCTTAGGGCCTCACTAAGTTGCTGAGGCTGGCTCTGAACTTGTGATCCTCCGCCTTACTTCCTGAGCCTCTGGGATTATAGGCATGCACCATTGCACCTGGCTAGTCTTTTTTTTCTTTTGGTGCTGGGGATCAAACCCAGAACCTCATGCATACTAGATAAGCTGTCTGCCACTGAGCTATTCCCTCGATCCCATGCAGTCTTCCAGACCCAGTCTTACCCGAAATGAACCCCACAGGAAAACACGGCCATCCTCGGTGAGGGCTGCTGTGTGGCTGTCTCCTGCTGACACTTGTACCACCTTCTCTTGCAGTTCCACTTTCCCGGGGACCATGTCTGAGCCCTCCACTGATGTGTCCCTTCCCAGGGCACCCTCATCATTGCAGCCGAAGGAGTAGACCTATGCCCAGGATGCCCCCATTAGTGCAAGCTCTGGCCTCTCAATACACTTTTTTTTTTTGGTACCAGGGATTGAACTCAGCGGCACTCAACCACTGAGCCACATCCCCAGC
This sequence comes from Geosciurus inauris, assembly GCA_004024805.1. Taxonomy (NCBI): domain Eukaryota; kingdom Metazoa; phylum Chordata; class Mammalia; order Rodentia; family Sciuridae; genus Geosciurus; species Geosciurus inauris. The sequence goes on from PVHX01028965.1 coordinate 7,557, forward strand.
CCTATTTTGTGTTTTATTTAGAGACAGGGTCTCACTGAGTTGCTTAGCGCCTCATCATTGCTGAGGCTGGCTTTGAACTCGCGATTCTCCTGTCTCAGCCTCCCAAAGTGCTGGGATTACAGGCATGTGCCACTGTGCCCAGCTTCAGTCCACTCTTATTTAGGCCATTCCTTGCTTGGCTAGCCAGCTCCATCTCCACAGTGAAATGTATATGGTTTAAAGTTTGTCCCAACCCCACCCTGACCCCAAGCACTATCCAACCCCCCAGCCTACCTGGCCACTTTTGCTCAGACACACGGTGTGCATGCCCCCAGCCTCAGCCTGCACAACATCCTCTGGAATGGGCACCAGGGCAGGCTTCTTCCTCTCCATAACATTCTCACCCAGGCCCAGCTGGCCTACGTCGCCCTGGCCCAGTGTCAGCACCAAGCCTGGTTCTGTGTTGTGCGACCTGTGTGAGACTGAGGGGTGGAGAAGATAGCCCCTGAGTGGGCAGGATGATGGGAGAGAGGGAGGTCACTTCATGGGCTCTAGAATCAAGAATCAATCTTGAACTTGGGCTGAAGCCCCTGCTCTGTCACAAGTTATTAGTATGACATTCTTGAGACTAAATTTCCTCATTGGTGAAATAGGGATAACAAAAGTATCATCTCAGAGGGTTTCTGTGAAGATTAAGAGCTGAGCACATTATTAATGTGATAGGAGGGAAATGGAAACAAGGAGACTCCATACTGTGAAATTAATCTTGGTGAGGAAGGGAAGAGGACCATGAGGACACAGGATAATTTTCCTGATTAGCCTAGGTTGTCTGTCAGGAGTCATGGTGCAAAGAGTTGGGGCTCAGATAATTTCTACCTTTTGGTAACTGCTTACTCTACCCTTTGACTTGCTCTGCAGACTTTCCATATTTAGGATCCCGTGTTACAGAAAAGGGAACAGAGCAACCCAGAAGTTCAATCACCTTTCCAGGGTCATAAGGCAATTTAGCAGTCTGTACTGAAACCAAGGGAGACTACAAGGATCAGAGCAGATACCATCCTCTACCCTAACCCTCCTCCAACCCCAGGCTATGATTTTCAACTTCTGGACATATTTTCAGAGGAAAATTGACTACTCTGACCCTATGGGGCAGCACACTGGCAGTTGAAGAGGAAGGGGCAGGCCACAGAAGCAGGTGCAGAGAGGTTTGTGCCCACCAGTGGGCGGCACAAGGCCCTCTGCTGGCCAACGGAGGCCTCCCGCAGCCCCAGACAGCCAATAGCGTCCAGCCTCTCCTCCAGGGGCGTGGCCATGGCCGCCAGGGCCACGGAGGCTGCGCAGAGAGTGCCCTGAGCAGGGAGCCACCTGGGTGGGTTTTCTGGTCAGGAGGGCTCGGCCTGCAGGCACCTTGGCAGGAGCGGACGCTGGGACCGCGGCGGGAGGCAGTGGCCCTCACTGCCTGGTTACGAGAGTCTGCAAAAGACAGACACTGTCTGAGTGTGGGTTCACATACCCTCTTCCCAGACAGGGGGTGGCTTTCTCTTGTTCCTGCCCCACTTTAGGATCTCAGAAAAGAGAAAACCATGATTCCTCCCTCAAATGCTGCCAGGACATTGTCTCATTAATCCTCATCAGCCCAGACAGGTCAGTGCTGTTCTCATCTCCATTTTATGAAGCGGGTAACCCAAGCTCAGCCCAGTTTTAACTTGCCTATAGTTACACATGTAGAAAGTGGCAGGACTTGAACCTACCCTGGAATTAGTGGTCCTAATCAAAATACATTATTGCCTGGATCAAAATTCTAAGATCTATTTTTTTTTTGCCAGCCTTAGTGCTTTTAGACAAGTCTTTCCCCCCCTCTCTCCGCCACCGTTTGTGTGTGTGTGTGTGTATTGAGGATTAGCCAAAGGGCACTTTACCACTGAGCTACGTCCCCAGTCCTTTCTTTCTTTCTTATTTTCTGTGGTACCAGGGATTGAACTCAGGAGTACTTAACCACTGAGCCACATCCCTATCCCTATTTTGTGTTTGTTTTTTTTTTTTTTTGTACTGGGGATTGAACTCAGGGGTACTCGACCACTGAGCCACATCCCCAGCCCTATTTTGTGTTTTATGTAGAGACAGGGCCTCACTGAGTTGCTTAGCGCCTCGCCATTGCTGAGGTTGGCTTTGAACTCACGATTCTCCTGTCTCAACCTCCCTAAGTGCTGGGATTATAGGCTTGTGCCACCGTGCCCGGCTTCCAGTCCTTTTTATTTTGTATTTTTGAGACAGGATCTTTCTAAGTTGCTGAGGGTATAATTAAATTGCTGAGGCTGGCCTTAAACTTGCAATCCTGCTGCCTCAACCTCCCAAATCTCTGGGATTACAGGCATGCACCACCATGTTGGGCTGTCAGCCCAGATTTTAATTCCTTGAGGATGGCATTCAATGAACTATAGAAGACTAGACCTTCCAGCTGGATCAGGTCCCTGGACATACAAGCCCCTCATCTTTCAGGGAGGAACAAGCCCAGTCCCAGATTCTCAGGATTCCAAGAGTCCACCCACAACCAAAAAGAAGAGGCCACAACCAACTTACCCTTTACTTTCTTGCTCTTGGGGATGGCATCTTCTGGGGCTGACCTTCTCTTAGCTATGCGCTTAGGTGGCATCTTCCTGTCCTGAAAAACCCAGCCAAATACTGCATGTCAAACATGGCAAACATTTTCCTGTGCTAATTATGCATTATTTATCAAAAACCCTAAGCAGATGGGAATGTAGTTTAGTGGTAGAGCACTTCTCTAGCATACACAAGGACCTGGGTTCTATCTCCAGTGCCACAAAGAACAACAATGTAAAAAAGGTTGGGGATACAGGCTGGGGATATAGCTCAGTTGGTAGAGTGACTGCATCATCATGCACAAGGCCCTGGGTTCAATCCTCAGCACCACACACACACACACACACACACACACACAAAGGTTGGGCATGTAGCTTAGTGGTAGAGTCCCCCTGGTTTCAACCCCCAGTACCCCTGCCCTCACACAAAGTGAACAGGTCAGCAGCTCAAGGCAAACCATGATACAGGAAAGGGGCTAACAGCCTGACCAGGCCTTTCAAACTCAGGGTCTTGCTTGCCAGACTCAGGGACTGAAAAATCTCTTTGTATGAATAGTCCCCAGGAGGGAAAGGAGAAGGGGCTTCCATGTCAACCAACATTTGCTGAGTTGCAATTATGCCAGGCACAGAGCTGACACACTTCACACCAGGAATTCCTCTCCCAGATTTCCCATGAACTTGGCTAAATAGAAGGTGCAGAGAGTAGAAATCAATTGAGAGAGAGGATGTTGAGAGCAGAAAGAAGTCTATGAGGCAGTTGGAGCTTCTGGGTGGGCTAGTGACAGATCCAGACAATGGGTACAGCTCCCTGCTGTGATAGAAAGCACACGGGCTTTAGTTTCACAGACCTGAGTTGCCTTTGAGCCCCAGACTCTTCATCTGTAAGGTGGAGGACTTTAGGCACATGGCTGCTGTGCATAACCAGAGGCAGGGTTGTGGGGGAGTGGGCACTTTCTAAAAGATGAAAGCCTGTGCCTGTTACCTGCTAGCATATCCTCAACTGTGCAAATTAGTTCTTTCTACAGATTATCTCCCTTACTGTTCTGGGTGTGTTTTTGTTGTTTTGTTGGTGCTGTGGATCCAACCCAGGGCCCTTCACAAGTTAAGCATGGGTTCTACTACTGAGCTGTACCTCCAGCCCCTGAGTGTGTGTTCTTTTTTTTTCAATCTGAGGAATGAGCCCAGGGGTGCTTTACCACTGAACTATATCCCCCATCCCTTGTTTTATTCTGAAACAGGGTCTAAGTTGTTTAGGATCTTGCTATATTGCTGAGATTGGCCTCAAACTTGCAATCCTCCTGCCTCAGCTTCCGGAGTCACTGGGATTACAGGTGTGTGCCACTGCACACAGTTCCTACAAGTTTTCTTAACCCAAGTCTAGAGCAGGAATAAGGACTTGTCTTTTGTCATCATGTTCACATTCCCACTTTTTATACCCTACCTTCCATCTTCAAGTTTACAGGTAGGGAGAACAGTGAATAGTCACAAATAATTAAGTCAGATACAGAGTTAATGTCTACTAATGAGCACCTATGGTGCTCCAACCTTTTCTAGAGTGCCCTGAGGTAATAGTTATTACTCCAGTATTAAAGATAAAGGAGATGAGGCTCAGGGAAAGGTGCCCAAGACCACACAAAGGTGGGATGAAATCCAGACCACTCCCCACCCAGGGCCAGAGCCTTTCCCACCTTAGTTTCCTCACTTTTTGATTGAAGTGGGTAAGCATACCAGTATAGATAATCTACCAGGAGCCTGGTGTTCCTGCTACAATTCCCTGTGAATTCACCACAGCTTGGTTTCAGCAAAGGGAAACCAAGCACTCTGGGACCACAGCAGCTGTCTCTTTCCTCCTCCACACCAGGGAGCAGAACTTGCCTGCCAGACTCAGGGGCTAAAGAATCTCTTTGTGTGAAAGGTCCCCAGGAGGGAAGGGAGGAGGGCTCCCATGTCAACAAACATTTGTTGAGTTGTTCCTATGCCAGGCACAGAGCTGGCATACATCACACCAGAAGTTCCTCTCTGTGGTCCCCCTAGTATACACAGCTGAGTCTGGGCCTCCGTGTTGTTTTTCCCTGGGGAAAGGGACCACAGCTTTCTCCAGATGTTAGCACCACTGCTTTATGGAAATTACAGGACATTAGAAAACCTCATCACATACAACTTACCTTCATTTTACATATAAATAAACTAAGGTTGGGGGGATTGGGTGAGTAGCTGAAGGGCAACAGATTGCTGTTCTTGGGCTGTCTGTAATTGAAATTTGATTAACTCTTTTTTAAAAAATATTTTTATTTATTTATTTTTATGTGGTGGTGAGGATCGAACCCAGTGCCTCATCCATACGAGGCAAGCGCTCTACCACTGAGCCACAATCCCAGCCCGAAATTTGATTAACTCTTAATTCATCTTTCCAAGCTCCACTCTTATGCCCTTCTTTGGGGAAACATATTCCCTGCCTCCTCTATCGCACCAAGTGTCCCTTGGTCCTGTATTCTAATTATTCACACTAAGACTCTGCTGTACCAGAGTTGCTTCAGTCCTCAAATCACCTGCAGACCTTGGTCACAACATACACCTATACCTTCATGTCTTTTTGTACGTGCTGTGCACCCTGCCTGGATTCCCTGACCCTCAGTTGGCCTCCATGATTCAATCAAAACTCAGTCAAGCGTTGGCTCACCTGGAAAGTTATCCCTGACCCTCCTGAGCAGGGTTAGCGGGTCTCTCTTTGGGGTTCCTGTAACACTCCATATGTTCCACTAAAGCTAGAGCACACAAGTCACACGTGGTTAAAGTTCAATTAATTTTTCTGATCAATGACTTGCCAGCAGCAGTGCTCTGGGCGCCAGAGATATACTTTTGTGACCACACTGAACCATAACTGTGGAAACACACGAAGTCTCTCCCAGGGCTGTAAATGCCACATGGGGCCTGCCCTTTTCACCATTGTTGCCCAGCACTTCAAGAGTGGCACAGGGTGGATGGCCAGCAAATAATCTGTCCACAGACTGAGCTGATGCGGAGTTCTGGGCGCACCTCTCCAACCCGCCAACAGCTGAGGAGATGCTTGTGGCCCCTCACCACCCCACCCTCGGGCTCCTAACACAGACGCTTCCGGGGCAGAGTTCCCCGTTCTGCAAACCGCATTCTCCAAACGAACGCTGGACAAAACCACTCTTCCTGCTGCGGAGACGCAGCCCCAGCCGGGCGGCCTCCCGGCCGCGAGACACGCGGGTCCGTGCACCCGGGGCCAGCAAGGTCGCCGTAGCCGCGAGCCCAGTCCGCCGCACGCAGGCGGTTTGAATCTCCCGCCCGCGCTGGCGCCGCGGCGGAGGGGCTGCGCGGCCCCGGCTCGGGTGAGGCGGGGCCCAGCTGGCCGCCCGCGGGGCCGGAGCACGCGCGCCCGCACCGCGTCTCGCTGCCGCCAGCTTCGCGTGGGCCCGCGTTGCGCGACTCCGGCGGGCGCGCGCAAGCAACGACCCAGGTCACCGCGCTCCGCCGGGGCCGCCGCACGCACCGCCCTCCCCCGGGACTCTGCGTACGTTTCAGGGAGACCTACCTGGGTGCGGGTCGGCTACAACGAACTCCAGTGATCACTGGCCGGGCCGCGAACTGCCCCGGAGCATGCGCTCTGCAGGCCTCCGGCCCCGACCCTGGCCAGAAAGGAAAACAAAGAGCCCGGCGGCCCCTGGCGGCCACCCCAGAAAGTGCGAGTGGCTCGCTCCCTGAGTAGGGAGCTTTGACCAGGCTCTCTCACCTGGCCTAGCTACTGTGGTTGTCCCAAATTCAGACAAGTGGACTGACAACCGAGTCACCGGAATGACTACTTGAATCCAGGTTTGTTTGGGAAAATCTGATGTGGTAAGGGGTCTGTACAGAGAAAAAAGTGATCTTTTCTGTTGAGAGGGTCTCTTCGGGGAAGATGAGAAATCACTTTCAATAGCCATACAGGGTTATGACGAGAGTTCACACTGGGCCATGTGACCCAGCATGGGGTTTAAGAACGGTTTTCCAAGTCTAGGAGGACAAGGCATTCTGGGAGAAGCAATGCTTGCTATAACAGGGAGTCGGGAAAGCCCAGGGATGTTGTTGGAAACTGCCATATAGATGGCGGCAGAGGATGCCCTGTGGAAGTGACAGATGATGGATGCCTGGTCTTGTGTGCCTGTGGAGTGCAGTCTGTTCTAAGGCAGTGGGGAACTAGGGGAGGGATCAGGCTTCTACTGACATAAGCAGTTTTGCAAGGTGGAGAATGAGCTTTTGGAAAAGAGGAGCCAAGAATAGGGGGCAGGGGGCAAGAGGAAGGAGGGAGGTCAGAAAAGAAAGAAGATAAGGTGTGAATTGTGCTTGTTAGTTGAATATATGAAGCACCAGGCATAATACCTTCTCTTGGCAGCACACCCTTTCTTCAGGTTGAAAACAAAGTTCTTCAGGATTTCAGGTGTGCCCTGAGGTGACCTCTCAGGCCACTTGATTTTGCCTTGGTGGCTTCCCAGGTCAGAGCAGCAATTTCTTCAGAAGGGTATTTTCTGTTATACATTAATTTTGACTCCAAAAACGTTTGTTTTGGTACTGAGGATTGAACTCAGGGGCACTCAACCACGGAGCCACATCCCCAGCCCTATTTTTTGTATTTTATTAGAGACAGGGTCTCACTGAGTTGCTTAGCGCCTCCCTGTTGCTGAGGCTGGCTTTGAACTCACGATTCTCCTGCCTCAGCCTCCCTAAGTGCTGATTACAGGTGTGTACCACAACGCCCAGCTCCAAAAACTTTTGGGGGGCTACGAGCGAACCCAGGGCTTCAGTCATGCTAAACATGATTTCTATCACAGAGCTACACCCTTATCCCCAGATAGATTTTTGGGGGGGGGGTACAGGGGATTGAACTCAGGGGTACTAAGCCAATGAGCCACATCCCCAGCCCTAATTTGTATTTTATTTAGAGAGAATCTCACTAAGTTGCTTAGTGCCTCACTATTGCTGAGGCTGGCTTTGAACTTGCGATTCTCCTGTCTCAGCCTCCCAAAGTGCTGGGATTACAAATGTGTGCCACCACGACCAGCTGACACGGACTCATTTTTGATGAGTCTTTTCCAACTGAGTTTTTCCTACTATGCAGTGCCCACCCCAGAGCACTTCCCTACCTTCAGAGTCTCTTACCTGTTCAAGTTTACCTCTGCCTCCATCGTGAACTCCCTTTTTGGATGATATACTGTGAAATTTCTCCAAGTTTTTACCCTGGAATCTCTGATCTCTCTCTTTGCTGTCTTCAAGATCTTACTCGTTCACATAGCTTTAATGTAATTGTAAAAAATGATATTACCTATTTTGTAAAGCCATTTGTTAACTACAGAAACATATCCATGGGCATTAGCTCATTTTTTCCTCAAAAAACCTCATGAGTTGGAAAATGAAGTTCAGAGGTTAAGCAAGTTCTCTAGGGTCACCACACAACTGGAGGAAGGAGACCTGACTCGTTTAAGCCAGGGCATCACATTTTTTGTGGTCCTGGGGATCAAACTCAGGCAAGCTCTCTACCATTGAGCTACTGACAGGTCAGCCCATTTGGGCTGGTTCTGATGTCTACCCAAGTTGCCACCCTGCATTTCTACCTAGAAGACCCAACAACTTTTTTTCTTGATAAGTTGCTCAGGCTAGACTTGAACTTGTCATCTTCTAATCTCAGCCTCCCAAGTAACTGGGATTATAGGTGTTATGCCCAGTGACTCAACATCTTTTTTTTTTTTGTATCAGAGATTGAACCCAGGGGCATGTTGCTACTGAGGCACATCCCCAGTCCCTCTTTTATATTTTATTTAGAGACAGTGTCACTCTGGCTTTGAACTCACAATCCTCCTACCGCAGCCTCTCAAGCCACTAGGATTACAGGTGTGTGTCACTGTGCCTGGCGTGAATCAACATTTTACACTGAGTTCGAAATAAAATTCAGTACTTTCCCATGGATCTAGACTCCCTCCCACAATTTTATACTTTCAGCCAATATTAGAATTCTCTGAAAAGTACAGGTTCAAACTTTTTTTTTTTTATTCTTCCCACTCTACTTCTATTTCTGCTCCTCTTGTTTAAAACTACCCTTCTGGCCTCTCATACAATTCATTACACCTAGATCTCCAGCCTTAATCATGGCATTCAGAGAGAGGTTACCCTGCTTAGAAACCTTTAAAAACTCAAGCCAATTCAACAAGTATTTCTTTTTCTTTTTTGATACTGGGGATTGAACTCAGGGGTACTCAACCACTGAGCCACATCCCCAGGCCTATTTTGTGTTTTAGAGACAGGGTCTCACTGAGTTGCTTAGTGCCTCGCCATTGCTGAGGTTGGCTTTGAACTCGTGATCCTCTTGTCTCAGCCTCCTTCTCCGGTCTCATCTCCAAAGTGCTGGGATTACAGGTGTGCGCCACTGTGCCTGGCTCAACAAGTATTTCTTTAGTGTTGTGCTTGGAGCAAAAGGCTACAAATGCCCTGAGCTGTTGATTTCCTATTTCTCTCTTAGCTACTACACTACACTCTGAAGGCGCCCATTAGTCATTCCCACCCTCTCATCTTTACCTGAGCTGTTCTTCTTACTAAGGGTGTCTTTCTTGAACTCTTTTTGTTACTGGGGATTGAACTCAGGGGCACTCGACTACTGGGCCACATCCCCAGCCCTATTTTCTGTTTTATGTAGAGACAGGGTCTCACTGAATTGCTTAGTGCCTCGCCGTTGCTAAGGCTGGCTTTGAACTTGCGATCCTCTTGTCTCAGCCTCCTAAAGTGCTGGGATTACAGGTGTGCGCCACCACAACCGGCTCTAGCTTAATTTTTTTAAAAAACTTTTTATTTTTTTATTTTTTTGGGTACTGGAGATTGAATTCAGGAGCACTCGACCACTGAGCCACATTCCCAGCCCTATTTTGTGTTTTATGTAGAGACAGGGTCTCACTGACTTGCTTAGTGCCTCACCATTGCTGAGGCTAGCTTTGAACTTGCGATTCTCCTGTCTCAGCCTCCCTAAGTGCTGGGATTACAGGCTTGCGCCACCGCAACCGGCTTAAACTTTTTAAATATTTTATTTATTTATTTATTTATTTATTTATTTATTTATTTATTTATTTATTTATTTTTTGGTACTGGGGATTGAACTCAGGGGCACTCGACCACTGAGCCACATCCCCAGCCCTATTTTGTGTTTTATGTAGAGACAGGGTCTCACTGACTTGCTTAGTGCCTCGCTGTTGCTGAGGCTGGCTTTGAACTCGCGATTCTCCTGTCTCAGCCTCCCTAAGTGCTGGGATTACAGGCTTGAGCCACCGCG
>PVHX01028966.1:0-17453 GCA_004024805.1 Geosciurus inauris
GTAAATGCAGAGCTGCTGAATATTACAACTGCATCTGTGGATAACAGAGGGAGGTGGCGAGCGAGTTGTCCTCCCTCGTGTGGTTCGTCGTATCCTATAGTGGTTAGCACTCTGCGTTGTGGCCGCTCCAATCTCGGTTCTGATCCTGCCCGGGTGTGGCCTCCTTTTTCTTTTAATTCTAATCTCCGCAGCGCTGCGTGAAGACCCACGACTCGAGTGCAAAACTTGCCTGTGGCTCCAGAGTTCTCTGCGGTCAGCAGAATGAAAGCAAACCCTATCGTACATATTATCCCACGCTAGGTCAAGAGGAAAAGTTGGAGCTGTCCTTTCCCCTTTCTCAAGAAGTGACAAAGGGAGTACTTCCCTAAAAGCCAAGTCTGAAGAAGTGAGATGCTGCCTCTCCCTTATCCTAATGTGGCCAACCAGCTTCTTCTGGTTCTGGGTTTGCAAACAAGAGGGGCCTTCTTAAACGAAATGAGAAATGAGAAGAGAGATTGAACTCTATCTGGGTATTTTAGGTAAAATCTATTAAATGTATACTTGATAACATTCCCCAATGAACAATTTTTAATATTTATTTTGCGAACAGTAAGTGATTGAAGTATAACTCATAGACTAAAGTGCACCAATCTTGACGGAAGACAACATGAATTTTGACGAAAATGAACAATCTCTTAGATGAAGTCCACGGAGCCTCTTCTCAATTTATTTTTTGGCGGGGTGGGGGAGTCACTTCTCTCAAAGGGAGCAGTAAGTACAAACATCTGTTTTAAGGTTGAGAATCAGGTCTCTTGACTTTTAGGAGATGGTCTATAAAAGCAGTACTAAACCATTCATTGTTGGCTCAGTGGTAGAATTCTTGCCTCCCAAGCAGAAGACCTGGGTTCTATTCCAACCAATCAACCAGTGCTGTTCTTCATTTCCTGAGGTATCAACTCCAATGGGTGATGTCTTTTCTTGTTTCTGGTGGATCATGCAGCCCAGACACCTCTATACACACCAGGAGAGAGCTGTGGGGCCAAGTGCACACGCCGTGTTGGGAGGCGTGGAACCTGGGAAGGCGCCACATGTACCCAGGGTTCTGAGAGACGATATGGCCAGCTGAACAGCCCCCCAGGGCCTTTGGTGGTCCTGATCAAATTCAGTCTACAATGGTCTAGGGAAAGTTCCCAAGTGGAGAGCAAGTACAGGAACGTCCTCTTTGCCACCCCTCTTGGTTTTACACTCCAACAGGCACACTTCCACTGGGTCAGCGTTATTAATACTTGGGGTTCAGCAGCATAGGGAGGAGGCCCCAAAGACCACTAGCTGTTGGTGTTTTGAGGAGGAGACTCCAGAGGAGGTAAACCTGGAGTCCTCTGTTTTTCCCCCAGCTGCTTTCACCCATCTTTGCCTCAACAAAGCTTATGTAGGTCCCAGACAGCACATGGCTGCTGCCCACAGTAGTGCGTTGGCTAAGTGCCACCGGTAATTTTCTCTTTTTTTAAAACAATTTATTTATTCTAATTAGGTATACATGACAGCAGAATGCATTTTGATTCGTTGTACACAAATGGAGCACAACTTTTCATTTCTCTGCTTGTACACAATATAGAGTTACACCATATGTGCAGTCATACATGAACCTAGGGTATTGTTATCCATCTCATTCCACCATCTTTCCTGTCCCCATATCCCTTCCCATCTCCTCCTTCCCCTTAGACCAAAGTTTCTCCATTCTTCCCATGCCCTCTCCCACATTATGGATCAGCATTAACTTATCAGAGAGAACATTCGGCCTTTGGTTTTTTGGGATTGGCTTACTTCGATTAGCATGATATTCTCCAACTCCATCCATTTACTTGCAAATGCCATAATTTTATTCCCTTTTAATGCTGAGTAATATTCCATTGTCTATGTATACCACAGTTTCTTTATCCACTAATCTATTGAACAGCATCTAGGTTGATTCCACAGTTTAGTTATTGTGAATTGAGCTGCTATAAACATTGAAGTGGCTGCATCACTATGGTATGCTATTGGTAAGTCCTTTGGGTATAGACGGAGGAGTGAGATGGCTGGGTCAAGTGGTGGTTCCATTCCAAGTTTTCGAAGGAAACTCCATACTGCTTTCCATAGTGGTTGCACCAATTTGCAGTCCCACCAGCAATGTATGAGTATGCCTTTTCCTCCACATCCTCGCCAAAACTTATTGTTGTTTGTATTCTTGATAACTGCCATTCTGACTGGTATTACATGAAATGTTAGAATATTTTTTATTTGTCTTTCTCTAATGGCTAGAGATGTTGAATTTTTAAAATATATTTGTTGATAGATTGTATATTTTCTTCTGAGAAGTGTCTGTTCAGCTCCTTAGCCCATTTATTGATTGGGTTGTTTTTTGGTTTTAAGTTTATTGAGTTCTTTACATATCCTGGAGATCAGTGCTCTATCTGATGTGTGTGTGGCAAAATTTTCTCCCAGAATGTAGGCTCTCTGTTGATTTCATTGATTGTTTCTTTTGCTTAGTAGAAGCCTTTTAGTTTGAATCCATCCCATTTATTGATTCTTGCTTTTATTTCTTGCACTTAGGAGTCTTGTTAAGGAATTTGGAGCCTAATCTGAAATGATGAAGATTTGAGCCTACTTTTTCCTCAGTTAGGTGCAGGGTCTCTGGCCTAATTCCTAGGTCCTTGATCCACTTTCAGTTGAGTTTTGTGCATGGTGAGAGATAGGGGTTTAATTTTATTTTGCTGCATATGGATTTCCAGGTTGCCCTGCACCATTTGTTGAAGAGGCTATCTTTTCTCCAACATATGTTTTTGGGGTCTTTGTCTAGTATGAGATAACTGTATTTATGTGGGTTTGGCTCTGTGTTCTATTCTGCACCAACTGTCTACATGTCTATTTCGGTGCCAATACCATGCTGTTTTTTGTTACTATAGCTTTGATATAATTTAAAGTCTGGTATTGTGAGGCCTCCTGCTTCACTTTTCTTGCTGAGGATTACTTTGGCATGTGTGAGAGAACAGTCAATCTGTCACCAAATAAATTTCATGATTGCTTTTACTATTTCTATAAGGAGTGATGTTGGAATTTTAATTGATTGGGATTTAAATGCGATTGAATCTTAAAATATTTGTTTAGTTGTTGATAGTGTAAGGTCAGATAACAGTGACTGAAAAGAGGCCAATTAAAACTGCTGAGCAAGGCTTTATTTATATATACTCCTGTGCGAGACTCCCCCATCCAACAGCAGGTCAGGAGAGTCATGTGCAGGCTCAGCTGGTTTGGAAGTTTTATGGGTTTGGGGTAGGAAGGGGAGGGCTTGGGACAGGAAAGGGAAGTTTTGGGGGGTCCTGTGTCCTCTTGGGGTTGGTCAGGGGACTGGCTGATTGATGGTAGTCATGAAGTCATGAATTGTGCTCACTGTCTGCTGGTGACAGATTGACTGTTCTCTCACACATGCAGGCTGCCTGGTGTTTTGTTTTCTTTAGCCGCCTTAAACCGACCTAACAGATAGACCTTTATTTTATTCATTTATGTATATACAATGCTGAGAATTGAACCCAGGGCCTCACATATGCAAGGCAAGTGCTCCACCACTGAGCCACAAACCCACCCCCGCATTCAATCTTTATAGTGTTTTGAGTAGTATGGTCATTTTGACAATATTGATTCTGCCTATCCAAGAGCATGGGGGATGGCTCCATCTTCTAAGATCTTCTTCAATTTCTTTCTTTAGTGTTCTGTAGTTTTCATTGTCAAGGTCTTTCACCTTTTTTGTTAAGTTGACTCCCAATATTTTATTTTATTTTTTGAAGCTTTTGTGAATGGGGTTGTTTTCCTAATTTCTCCTTCAGAGGATTTATCACTGATGTATGCAAAGGCACTTAATTTATGAGTATTGATCTTATATCCTGCCACTTTGCTGAATTCATTTATTAATTCTAGAAGTCTGGTGGAATTTTTTAGATCCTCCAAGTACAGAATCATGTCATTGACAAATAATGACAGTTTGAGTTCTTCTTTCTTATTCATATCCCTTTAATTTCTTTTGTCTTTCTAATTGCTCTGGCTACATTTCAAGGACCATGTTAAATAGAAGTGGTGAAAGAGGGCATTCCTGTCATGTTCTTATTTTTGGAGGGAATGCTTCCAATTTTTATTCATTTAGGATGACGTTGGCCTCCAGTTTTGCATAGATAGCCTATACAATGTTGAGTTATGTTCCTACTATCCCTAGTTTTTCTAGTGTTTTGAACATGAAGAGGTTCTGTATTTTTTTTTTTTTTTTTGGTACTGGAGATTGAACTCAGGGGCACTCAACCACTGAGCCACATCCCCAGCCCTATTTTGTGTTTTATGTAGAGACAGGGTCTCACTGAGTTGCTTAGCACCTCGCTGTTGCTGAGGCTGGCTTTGAACTCGCGAGTCTCCTGTCTCAGCCTCCCACAGTGCTGGGGATTACAGGCTTGCGCCACCGTGCCCTGCTGAGGTTCTGTATTTTGTCAAATGCTCTCTCAGCATCTATAATCAGATTATTCTTGTCTTTAAGTCTATTGATGTGATGAATTATGTTTATTAATTTCTGTATGTTGAACCAAGCTTGCATACCTGGGATGAAACCCACTTGATTGTGGTGCACTATCTTTTTAATGTTTTTGTATGCAATTTGCCAGAATTTTATTGACAATTTTTGTGTCTTTGTTCATCAGGGATATTGATCTGAAGTTTTCTTTCTTTGATGTGTCTTTGTCTATTTTTGGAATCAAGGTGATCCTAGCCTCATAGAATGAGTTCTATAGGGTTCCTTCCTTTCCTATTTCATGGAATAATTTGAGGAGTTTGGTATTAATTCTTCTTTGAAGGTCTTGTAGAACTCAGCTGAGAATCCATCTGATCCTGGGCTTTTCTTGGGTGTTAAGCTTTTGATGGTGTTTTCTATTTCCTTGCTTGAAATTGATCTGTTTAACTGTTTATGTCCTCCTGATTTAGTTTGAGCAGATCATATGACTCTAGAAATTTGTTGATGTCTTTGAGATTTTCTGTTTTATTGGAGTATAAATTTTTAAAATAGTTTCTAATTATCTTCTGTATTTTAATAGTGTCTGTCATGATATTTCCCTTTTCATCTTGAAATTTAGTAATTTGAGCTTTCTCTTTCCTTTTTTGTGTTAGGGTGCTAAAGATTTATCAATTTTATTTATTTTTTCAAAGAACCAGCTTTTTGTGGGGGAGTACTGGAGTTTGAACTCAGGGGCACCAATCCACTGAGCCACATCCCCAGCCCTATCTTGTGTTTTATATAGAGACAGGGTCTCACTGAGTTGCTTAGTGCCTTGGCATTGCTGAGGCTGGCTTTGAAATCGCAATTCTCCTGTCTCAACCTCCCTAAGTGCTGGGGTTACAGGCTTACACCACTGCACCCGGCTAAGAACCAGCTTTTTGTTTAGTCAGTTTTTAAAATTGTTTCCTTTGTTTCAATTTCATTGATTTCAGCCCTGATTTAAATTATTTCCTGTGTTCCACTTCTTTGGGTGTTGATTTGTTCTTTTTCTAGGGCTTTGAGATGTAATATCAGGTCATTTATTTGTTGACTTTTTCTTCTTTTAATAAATGAGCTCAATGCAATGAACTTTCCTCTTATCACAGTCTTCATAGTGTCCCAGAGATTATGATAAGTTGTATCAGAGTTCTCATTTCCCTCTAAGAATTTTTTATCTCCTCCCTAATGTCTTCTGTTATCCACGTGTCATTCAATAGTGTATTATTTAGTCTCCAGGTGTTGGAGTAGCTTCTATTTTTTATTTTATCATTGATTACTAAGTTTATTCCATTATGGTCTGATAGAATGCAGGGTAGTGTCTCTATTTTTTCTGTATTTGCTAAGGCTTGCTTTGTGGCATCACATATGGTCTATTTGAGAGAAGGATCCGTGTGCTGCTGAGAAAAAACTGTATTCACTTGTTGATGGATGAAATATTCTGTGTATGTCTGTTAATTCTAAATTATTTATTGTATTATTGAGTTCTATGGTTTCTTTGTTTAGTTTTTGTTTGGGAGATCTATCCAGTGATAATTTTCTCTCTTGAAAGGGTCTCAAGATGAGTGTTGAGCCAGGTGTGGTGGCACACGCTTGTAAACCCAGCACTTTGGGAGGCTGAGACAGGAGAATCGCGAGTTCAAAGCCAGCCTCAGCAATGCGGAGGCGCTAAGCAACTCAGTGAGACCCTGTCTCTACATAAAACACAAAATAGGGCTGGGGATGTGGCTCAGTGGTGGAGTGCCCCTGAGTTCAATCTCCAGTACCAAAAAAAAAAAAACCGAAAAAACAACAACCCTGGAGTGAGACAGCAGAAAACAGAACTGAAAACACTTCTCTCCTTCTCTCTCTTCTGCCTATGAACATCAGCCTTGCCCACACCTCAGTTCATTATAGGCTTCTTTAAGCAATCTTTCCTCCTCCTCCTCCTCCTCCTCCCTCTTCTCCTGTACTTCCTCCTTCCCCTCCTCCCCCTCCTCGAAAATCCTGCAAGCTCTGTTTCCTTCTTGCTTGTATAATCCTCCAGGGTTGATTTTTCAGAGGTGGTCAGCAGCCAAGATTATTTCAACTCCCTGGGTCATTTGTTGCTTTTAGTACTGAACTAGAACTAGCCTCTTAAAATGGTTAAGAAGTTGTCCCTTGGTCTATATTTTCTGGAAGATGTTGAACAGGGAATTGGTATCACAACACACAAGCCTATAATGAACTGAGGTGTGGGCAAGGCTGATGTTCATAGGCAGAAGAGAAAGAAGGAGAGAAGTGTTTTCAGTTCTATTTTCTCTCTCTTTCTCTCTCTCTCAATATTTAGTAGAATTAATCAGCAAAACTACATAGACCTGGTGCTTTATTTTGGAAAGTATGTTTGTTGTTGATTCCATTTTTTAACACATAAAGACTTATGTAGATTATCTATGTGTCCTTGTGTGAATATTGCTTTGATTCTATTAACAAATTTCTATAGATTGTATTTTCATTGTTCGTCCAAAATTTTAATTTCTCTTCAAATATTAATTTGATGCATCTGTTATACTTAAGTATATTGTTTAATCAACAAATTTGAGGGTTCCTAGTTATCTTTCTCTTAGCGATTGCTTATTGAGTTCTATTGTATTTGATTTTTATTCTTTTAAATTTGTGTTGCACCCAACCTGCACCTCTCCCCAAGAAGTGCAGCCCTGACAGCTCTGCAGAAGCAGCAAAGTTTATTGAGGAAATAGGCATAGCAAAGCATTAATCACAGAAGCACAAAAAGCAGGTTAGCAGACACATGCAGGCCTGAGCCAGTGTGACTCCATTTTCAGTTTGGATTTTACATTTGTTGAAACATGGTTTATGGGCCATGGTGGCAGATAGTGGTTGGTAATAAAGAAAGGAATGTATAAACTTCAGGCAGATCCTATGACCTGGTGGTGCTTCCAGTTTAACCTTACCCTCTTTGATTTTCTACCTGCTGCATCTGTCAATTACTGTTTGAGGCTGAAGTGTCCAACTACACCAATGCATTTGTCTATATCTCCTTGTAGTTCTTTCAGGTTTTGCCTGACATATTCTGAAACTCTGCTGTTAAGGACATGGTTCTTAAGGGGAACTGACCCTTTACCATAATGTAATATCCTGCTTTACCCCCAATGATTTCGTCTTGAAGTTTTCTCTCTCTGAAAATAATATAGCTACTCCAGTTGTCTTTCCATCAATATTGGCCTAGTATATCTCTCTACATCTTTTAACTTGCAATTTATCTGTGTGTCTTCACATTTAAGTATGTTGCTTGCTGAGCAGGGTGACCCATGTTAGTCCCAGCTCCAATGGAGTCTGAGGCAGGAGGATTGCTTGAACCCAGGGGCTTGGGATCACACTGGACAACATAATGACAACCTATCTCTTAACATTTTAAAAAGTAGGTTTCTGTTTTGTAAGCTGCTCAGTATGCCAGCAGGTCTCATTGTGATTAGAGCAAGAAAGATCAATATGAACCACAAAAGGAATATTTCTTCAATGAAGCTGACATGGTCCTTTATGAGTTCCTCACTGAGACAGAGAGAAACCAGCCATTATGACAACAGAGAGAGGTGCCTATGCCCAAACTTTTAAATGCGAGTCTGAGGAAAAGGAGGAATTGTTTTCAAAAATTGTTTCATTGACGTGCTATTAGGATGAAGGCCTAGACCTCTGGGTTCTTACATAAGCAATCCAAAGCCAAGTGTGAACAGTAAAACAGAACCAGTGACCTCCCAGCCAGAAACCACCAACTAATCTCTAGCTAGGTACATTCTGCTGTAACCAATCAAATAGGATTTCTTTATTCTGCTTTCCATGAACATTTATCACCATTCCTTTCTTGCCATTCCCAGCAGAGTGCTTAGTTGCCTATAGTCAGCCCCATTTTTGAATCACTAAATGTTCAAATAAGCTCTTTAAAGATTTTTATTGATGCACTATAATTCCTCCTAGTGGAGAGATTCATTATATCACATTTGTCCCTGCACATAACATCATCAGGCTCATTTCCCAGTACCTTTCCTTTATTTCTCTTGTCCTGGACTTTAAAATTTTAATGTGCTCAGGTTTATTTGTCACAACTGAGGCCACCTGAAGAGCTTTCCTGCAGTGCATGCAGATTATTTTGAGAAACCTTATTGACTTTTATTGATTATATACATACCTATTTAATATTGCTGTGTTTTGTTCACATAAACATTGTATAAATTGTAAGGGAACTTGGGTACACATACCCTGGATCTACTAGTGAATGCTCTCGGATACCTTGATATATGGAGATTTTAAAAAAGCATTCAACTTGAAGGGTTTTTGTTTTTGTTTCAGGGATACCAGGGATTGAACTCAGGATCATTGACTACTGAACCACATTCCCACCCCTATTTTGTATTTTGTTTAGAGACAGGGTCTCACTGAGTTCCTTAGCTTTTTGCTGAGCCTGGCTTTAAACTCGTGATCCTCCTGAGCCACTAGGATTACAGGCCTGCCCTATCGCGCCCAGCACAACTTTAGGGTTCTGATAGAGACACTGTAATGGATTCAGCCTGGCTAACTCTCAGGAGACAGTGTGTCTAAGTGTCAGAGCTCTACCCTCTTTCGAGGTCATGTATGGTGGACCTTGAGGCACAGGGAAGTGGATATGGTCTGGTTTGAGTATTAACATAAATTTTAAACATGTTTGATTGCTTTTTATACTAATTCAGCTGATATTCACCATCAAAAATTCAACATATTTGCCTCACCTCGCAAGCAAACAAACAAACAAACTCAAACATACACAAAAGAGTTTTGCTTCCCAATCTTCCATTGGTGACATGTCTTTATCACAGAATAGGTTCAGGTGAAATGTAATATGTACTATGTGGCCAAGAAACTCAGGAGTGCACAGTGTCACCCTGACAATCATGGGGTCATGGTGGGCCCAGGGAGTAGTATAAAGGCCAAGAAAATGAAAATAACACTATGGTTTGCATAAAACTGTACCTCAGGATGAGAAACTGAAGCAGTGAAATTGGCCCATGCTAGAAACCTGAAGGGAAGGTTTCTTCTGATGCTCTGAGTCAAAAGGGAATTTTATTATATTTCCTGGGGTTAAATGAGATCCTTGGGTTAGTCAATAGTTAATCTGGATGTCATTACACATCTCTGATGATGTTTGAGTGTTTCCTGCACTTGTGTTCCATGGAGTAAGTGTGTGCACTCTGTATTCTGAATCCAGCAACCTGACTTCAAGTCTGGGTGGGACTTTTTGTCTAGCTTAGATAAAGGTCATTTTCTTGATTTCTGCTTCCACATCCTGATTTAGGAGGCAAGAAAGTTTTGGTCCAGGGAAGAAAGCTGCTCTGAGCAAGCTCTACACCTGATCCCCACCATTCCTCCTGGTCTCCAGTCATTTGTACAGAGCAGCTGTGTGTCCTGTGCTGCCAGCTCATCAGGATTTGGAGTCCCTGAGGCTAGGTTCTGGGAGAGCAATGTCTACACCAGATTGGGATCTATCAAATTTGGGTGACAACTCTCCTCAGATACCTCCCTCCCCTGCTGCCAAGGCACCCAGAAAAGCACCACAGCACACATAGATCCCCGTCAAGCCCAGACCTCTTGTGACCCTCAGGGCAAAAGAAAGTGGCGGCTACCAAATCCACATTGGTGCCCTCAGCTTTGTCCAATGTCATGTTGTAATCATACCATCTCTTGGGTAACTTCTTCATTGGAGAAACTGTGATGGGATTAGCTTAGGAGCTTGTTTTCCTTGGGACACGTAGTTTCCAATTATAAGAAACTTCAGGAATCAGAAGATCAGTAATCAGTGGGGGCACACAAAAACCTTGAAACAAGAACAGTTACCCAAACAGTACAGTAAAGGTACAACGTCTAAAACAGCCTATTTTTGCAAACTATGCAGTCGGGTTTCCCGCATTTGGGGAAATCGCAGGGGTCAGCGCCTCCCAAGTGCAATGGACAGAGCCTCAACCTGGGAAAACCATCTTCCTGATCATGGTGTTTTCTCTAGGTAAATATGACTTCTCACGTTGCCCTCTCACCCCGGCCTCATATGCACTCCACTGTACACACAGGAACACTTCACTGGAGCAATCCTGGGCCTTCTTACCCCTAACCCCTTCGAGTACTCCGAGATTTCAGTGCTGCACCTACTCCCACAGCACGGGAAATCGATCGCATTTAAGCATCACCTGCCAAAGAACAGCACCCGGGTTGCCTTATCTACATACACCACGCCCTTTCTATGACGTCACAGGACACTTGCCCTAGACTGTGCCTGGCCTTCTGTTAGCCCTTCGCTACTTTAGGCTGTAACTTTGAGAAAAATGTAACTTTGAGAAAAATATATAGTGAATAAAATTCATATTTTGTATATGTGAAATGGCTGAAGTCCATTTGTACTTTGCATTTATATTTTATAATTATGTTTTGCTCCTTACAGATTGACTTATTTGACAAGTATGACCAGCATAAGAAATTTAGGAAGCTCTTTTTTAAAATTAGATTTTAAAGCCAAAATAAATTCAATATATATTCTAGAATATTATGCTATACTATTTTCTACATTAGGAGAGAATCCCAAATAACACATACAGCAGTTTTAAGATCAAATCATCCAACTATTCTAATTTGTCCAAGGAGCCACCTTGATTAAAAATAAATAACAAACTTTTTCAATGACATTATATATCAAATTCTTGAATTCTTTAAATTCCTCAAAAATATTCAAGATTCCCGCCTTCAGTCACTTCCTGAGGCCCTATGCAAATTAGTGGGACCCAGTCTCAAAATAAAAAATAAAAAGGCTTTGGATGTAGCTCAGTAGTAAAGCGCCCTGGGTTAAATTCCCCGTACCAAAAGAAAAAAGAAAAAAAGAAAAAAAATATTCAAGATTCCTTCCTGTTATCAACAACATTATATCATTTCTTTTCTAGGACCAAGTAATCAAGAGCATTGATTGCATCTACAAATCTACAATTATTTTTTCCATGCTACAATTCAGCAACAAAAATTTCCCTTAAGAAAACTTCATATTTAAGGCAAAAGTAGTAAACTTTTAAACTTTCACTTTTTCTTTCTTTTTCTCAATTACAGTGATTGAACCCAGGGGTCCATTACAACTGAACTACATCTTCCACTTTTTAAATTTCTATTTTGAGACAGGGTTCTGCTAAGTTGCTGAGGTTGGTCTAAACCTTGAGAGCCTCCTGTCTCAGTCTCCCAGGTATTTGGGATTAGAGAGGCGTGCTATCTTGCCTGGCTTAGTAAAATATTTTTTGATTAATTTTTTAATTTTTAAATGTATATAAGCGATCGTTACCTTGTTTAAGATAATCAGGCCAGTAACTCCTTTAAATTTTTAGAGATCTAATTTCTCTATTTAGACAGAAAAGGTATGTCAACTTATTTCCTGAGAATAATATATTTATATGTCTGAAAAATTCTATCAAACCAGTGGAACTTCTAAAGAAACCAAACTATGGCATGTAATATCAATTAAGGTGGAAGAGGGAGCAGTAGATTTCTATTAGCAAGCTTACAGGTGAGTGAAACAAGAGGAAATCATGAAGCACCATCAGAACCTGTGGTTCTTTCAGGTTTGCCTGACATATTCTGATGTTCTCCTGTTACAGACACTATTATTAAGAATTGCTATATCTTTGTGGAGAACAGACCCTTTTATCATTAAGTAATATCCTTCCTTACCCCTGATGATTTTCTTTTTTTTATTATTAATTTATTAAAATGCGTTTCAAGTCATAGTACATATATAGAGTTCAATTTTTCCATTTCTCTGGTTACAAACCAGATAGAGTCACACCATTTGTGTCTTCATACATGCACCAAGAGTAATGATGACCATCTCAATCAACCATCTTTACTATACCCATTCCCCTTTCCCTCCCCCCACCTCCTCCCTGCCCCATCCAGAGTTCCTCCATTTCTCCTATGTTCCCCATTCCAACCTCCCCCCACCGCCCCCGCCCCCGATGATTTTCCTTGCCCTGAAGTTTTCTGTATCTGAAAGTAACATAGCTACTCCAATTGTCTTTGGATTAGTATGGACCTAGTGTATCTCTCTCCATCTTTTGGAAGACTTTTCCCCCCTCAGGACCCAAAGGCTATCTGATCACATTATTGGGCTGCCTGCTATCTCTGGGTCGGGAGATCCTGGTTGGCCCGTGGAGGATGTCTTTCTTCTGCCCTTCCTGGGGCTGGCGCTGCATCAGGGCCTGGACATTCTCAGTCTCCAGCTGTGCCAGGGACTTGACCTGAAGGGCTGGCCCAGTGTTGGAGTTGGGGCTGCTGACCACACCATTGGTGGTGGGCCTGGAGAGGATGTGGATCTGTGGAGGAGCCTGTGGGAAGGCCATCTTCTTGAATCACAGTGGGCACTTGGGCAGAAGATTCCCATTTCGTTCCCTCTGCCTCCTCCCACCTCTCAGGGAGAGCTCATCTTCCACCTTACTCGTTGCTTTCTCTCTTTCAATGTTTCTGCTTATATTTATCTGTGTGTCTTCACATTTAAGTAGGCTTCTTGCTGGGCAGGTTGACCCATGCCTTAGTCCTGTAGTCCGGCTCCTCTAGAGGCTGAGGCAGGAAAATTGCTTGAACCCAAGGGTTTGGGGCCACACTGGACAACGTAGTGACAACCCATCTCTTAATTTTTTAAAAAGGAAGTTTCTGTTGTTTTAGAAGCTGCTCAGTATACCAGCAGGTCTCATTGTGATTAGAGCAAGAAAAATCAAGAAGAAGTACAGAAGTCGTAGTTCTTGCACGAGTCTTATGTGGTCCTTTATGAGTTCCTCACTGAGACAGAGAGAAACCAGCCATAATGATGAAAGAGAGTGTTGCCTATGCCCATCTTCATAAATGAGAGTCTGGGGAGAAGAGGAGGTTTGTTTTCAAAAAATCATTTGATTGACATGCTATTAGGCTGAAGGCCTAGCGCTTTGGATTCATGCACAGGCAAACCACAGCGCAGTGTTAACAGTGAAAGAGAACTGGAGACCTACCAGTCAGCAAGCACCAACTCATCTCTAACTAGGTACCTTCTGCTGTAACCAATCAAATATCCTTTCTTTATTCTGCTTTCCATGAGTATTTTATCAAGTTTCCTTTCTTGCCCCTCCCAGCAGAGTGCTCAGTTGCTTGTAGTGGGCCCCATTTTTGAATCACTGATTGTTCAAATAAGCTCTTTAAAAAGGTTTTATTGATGCACTATAATTATCCCTAATAGAGGGATTCATTATGCCATATTTGTATGTGCACATAATTTAATCCACCTCCCTGTCAGTCCCTTAGGGTATTTCAGTCCTCCCACTCTTTAAAATGTTATTGTTCCCAGGTTTACCTTTAACAAACTAAAGCCACCTGGAGAACTTTCCTTCAATGCATGTACATTATTATTTTGAGATATCATATTGATTTTTATCCATTATACATATAACTAAGTTTGCAGTATTTTGAGCACATAAATAGTATACAAACCTTAAGGCAACTTGTGTACACATACCCTAGACCCAGGAGTGAGTGCTCTTGGGTAATTTAATATATGGAGATTTTTAAAAAGCCATCCAACTTCGCAGTTCTGAATGGAATCAGCTTGGTCACCTCTCAGGAAACAGCGCATCTAAGCGTCAGAGCCTGCCTCTGGTGAGGCCCTGTATGGTAGATTTTGGGTACAGGCATGTGTGTTCTCATTTCAATTAATATAAACATTGGTGGAGCTTGACAGAGGCCTATAATCCCAGTACCATTAGATCATTCTCTTTTTGTTTTATCATCTTCCTTAACTGCTCTCTACTCCTCAACAAGGCTAATGTAAAAACTACCTCTGGTTCAACAATTTATTCCTGTCTTTCCTTATGAAGGCACCGTGCCATGCAAAGCTTATAATTAAATAAACATGTATGCTTCTCTCTTGTTACTCTGTTTCTCTGATATAGAGACCTAGGCCAGGAGCTGAGGATGGCTGAGGAAAGGATATTTTCCCTCCCCTCCATGTAAAAATGCCTTCCACTGTGGAACTATGTACATTTTCCTGGGATGCTCCTGGGAGCAGGAGTCACTGCTGGTCAGAGGGGAGTACTGAACGCTCCCTTTGAGGGTCCTCTGCCTTGAAAATTCCAGTGATGAAACTTAAATAAAATCAGCATGTTCGTCAGCTTTTTGTGTCTCTAACATAATTCCTGAGAAAATCTACATAGAGAGGAAACATTTATAGCCCCTCATGGTTTCAGAGGTTTTAGTCCATGGTCAGCTGAGGTTTTTTTTTTTTTTAATTTTTTATTATTTTTAGAGCTGTGGTAAGGCAGAAACATCATCTCAGGAGGGTGAGGCAGAGGAAAGTTGTTCACTCTTTGGCAAACAGAGAGCAGAAAGGGTCATCACAGACTCACTCCCTTCTACTAGCTGCCATGTCCCACAATTTCCAGCACCTCAAATAATGCCATTTAATTACGAATTGTTCAATGGATTTATCCACTGAAGGTAAGCCCTAATAATCCAATCACTTCCCCCAAATTGGTTCACCTCTGAATATTACTGCATTGGGGGCCAAGCCTTCAACACATGAGCCTTTGGGGACATTCCAGATCCCAACTATAACAATCAGTTTCCATCATGTTCTAGTTTTGTGCATGTTTCCACCCAAAATACCAGAGCTGAAGCTCAATGAGTACATTTAAAGTGCCATGTTCCAGGCATAGCCCATGAATTTTACATCATGCGTTCATTCTTTGATCCTTACAACAGGTCAATGACGTATCAACATCCTCATTTTACATATGAGGAAACTGAGAAAGTGATGTTAAGTAACCTGTCCAGGATCACTTAGTGAATCAAGAATTGAAAGCAGAAATTTGAACCCAAGGCAGGCTGGCTTCAGAAGACATGTTCAAACCATTGTGTTTGTACTGTTCCTAATAAAAGAGAAACACAAACACGAAAAAATCTTGAAAAGAAATATAACTATGCATGTTGTTCTGTTTATATAAACACCAAAAGAAGAATGATAAGACAGGAATAAAAATTTTCCAAATATCCTTAAGATCTACCTTCCTCCCTACAATAATCTTCTTTTTAAGTTTTTTAAAAAATTTATTTATTCTAGTTAGGTATACATGACAGCAGAATGCATTTTGATTCGTTGTACACAAATGGAGCACAACTTTTCATTTCTCTGGTTGTACACAATATAGAGTTACACCATATGTGAAGTCATACATGAACCTAGGGCATTGTTGTCCATCTCTTTCCACCATCTTTCCTGCACCAATGTCCCCTCCCATCTCCTCCCTCCCCTTTGACCAATGTTTCTCCATTCTTCCCATGCCCTCTCCCACATTATGGATCAGCATCCACTTATCAGAGAGAACATTCAGCATTTGGTTTTTTGGGATTGGCTTACTTCGCTTAGCATGATATTCTCCAACTCCATCCATTTACCTGCAAATGCCATAATTTTATTCACTTTTAATGTTGAGTAATATTCCATTGTCTATGTATACCACAGTTTCTTTACCCACTCATCTATTGAACAGCATCTAGGTTGGTTCCACAGTTTAGCTATTGTGAATTGTGCTGCTATAAACATTGAAGTGGCTGCATCACTGTAGTATGCTGTTTTTAAGTCTTTAGGGTATAGGCTGAGAAGTGGGCTAGCAGGGTCAAATGGTGGTTCTAGTCCAAGTTTTCTAAGGAATCTCCGTACTGCTTTCCATAGTGGTTGCACAAATTTGCAGTCCCACCAGCAATGTATGAGTGTGCCTTTTCCTCCACATCCTCGCCAACACTTATTATTGTTTGTATTCTTAATAACTGCCATTCTGACTGGTGTGAGATAAAATCTTAGAGTAGTTTTTACATGCCTTTCTCTAATGGCTAGAGATGTTGAACTTTTTCTCATATATTTGTTGATTGATTGTATATCTTCCTCTGAGAAGCGTCTGTTCAGCTCCTTAGCCCATTTATTGATTTGGTTGTTTGGGTTTTTTGGTGTTTATTGAGTTCTTTATATGTCCTGGAGATCCATGCTCTATCTGATGTGCATATGGCAAAAATGTGCTCCCAGAATGTAGGCTCTCTGTTCACCTCATTGATTGTTTCTTTTTCTGAGAAAAAGCCTTTTAGTTTGAATATATCCCATTTATACAATAACCTTCTTATCCCAATAACTGCTCCTCAAAAATGTTCAGTTTAAACAAAATTCTTTCCAGAACTGTGTTTTTCCTCCCCTTAACATATTCCTCTCACTACAAAACTCCTCCCATATCTATTCTGCTCTTTCATTTATGGGTCACTCATTTTTAAATTTTAAAAATATTAAAAAGTATTAAAGAAGATAACAACATGTGCTGGGGTTGTAGTTCAGTGGTAGAGCACTTGCTTATCATGTGTGAGGCACTGGGTTTGATCCTAGCACCCCACAAATGTAAATAAATAAAGTTATTGTGTCCATCTAAAGCTAATACAATCACATATCCAAATTCCCAAAATTAACTGCTGTTAACATCTTTATATGTTTCTCTTCCAATCTTTTTTTTGGCGGGGGGGCGTACCAGGGATTGAACTCAGGGGCACTTGACTACTGAGCCACATCCCCAGGCCTTTTTGTATTTTGTTAAGAGACAGGGTCTCACTGAGTTGGTTAGCACCTTGCTTTTGTTGAGGCTGGCTTTGAACTCGCAATCCTCCTGCCTCAGCCTCCTGAGCCTCTGGGTTACAGGCGTGCACCACCACGCCTGGCTTCTTCCAGTCTTTTTTGTTCCTTCTTTTACACTGGAGATTGAACCCAAGGACACTCTACCACTGCACCACATCCTAATCCTTTTAATGTTTTATTTTGTGAGAGGGTCTTGCTAAGTCACTGAGACTGGACTTAAATTTGTGATCCTCCTGCCTCAAGACTTTTGAGTGGCTGGAACTA
>PVHX01028967.1:0-17453 GCA_004024805.1 Geosciurus inauris
TTCTGAAAATTTGTTTTTTTTTCTGTTATGTTTGATAACATGTATTTAAATGCAACTTTTGAGAAAAATAAATAAAAATTAAAATTAAAAAAATAAAAAATAAAAAATAAAAAATAAAAAAAAAAATAAAATATAGTGTGATATAGTGTGATCACTTACAGTGATTTTAGTAAAATCTCCATGTAAATGACAAAGTAAATAGCAATAGAATATATATACAGCTAAATGGTGAGGAATAAAAGTCATCACCATGATAGCCGGTTAATTACAAATTAAACTGTTAAATAGGAAAAAAATAGTAAAAGAGATACAGCAAACAACTTACAAAGTACAAGTAGAAAGTTTTTCAATTTTATGTAAAAGTTCTGACTGTGGGAAAGTACAAGACAGTGTTTTCTATGGTGAGTAAACTCCTGGAGAATAATAGGCATCTTGTTTTCCACAGCTGGGACATTCTGCTGTTTTCCCCAAGAACTATTAAGATAACTAATACATGCTTGACCAGAACACATATCAAATCATAAGCAAGAACATCTTACATTATAACCTACAGTATGCTGCTTGATGATATAATAAACAATAATGTACTAATGATGCCAGTGACCTAATGAAACCTAATGGTATAAATAAAAATAACATCTTAGAGGAGGAGCCATTAGCCTCTGCATCTTGCTTCTTTTTTCTCTTTTGCTTCCTTATACATTTAGAAATTTATTTGTTGGCATGTGTAATTACAAAACTCTGAACAAAAAAAAAATCTTTACTACCTGAATTAACTCTAAAAATATTACAACTGTATGTAGTGTACAGGACACTCTAATTCTAAGGACACAAATAGACTAAAAGAAAAAGGATACAAAAATATCACATAAAAAGGGACCGAAAGATACCTGGAGTGGCTAAATTATGGTACACAAAATATAGTTTAAAACAAAAAGGTTTTTTTTTTTTGTATTGGGGATTGAATTCAGGGGTACTCAACCACTGAGCCACATCCCCAGCCCTATTTTGTGTTTTTTATGTAGAGACAGCGTCTCACTGAGTTGCTTAGCACCTTGCCATTGCTGAGGCTGGCTTTGAACTTGTGATTCTCCTGTCTCAGCCTCCCTAAGTTCTGGGATTAAAACAAAAAGTTTGAGATAAAATATATTTTAAATTAACAAGAACTTTGAAAAAGGCAAAATATTTTATAAAGATAAAAAACTTTTTATAGGATCCTGCAATAAAAGTAGATACATTTAAAACTTTTTTCATACTTCCAAAAACAAAGAAAACATTGACATAATTGAATAAAAAATTAGAATCACTGTAATACTAGGAGACACCAACCTCCACTTACTTTGAAAATAAAAATAAAGTGAAGAATAAATGGTAATTTCAAAAATAAGAATTTGAAAATATTTTAAAATTATTAGACATATATATTCAATGCTATCAAGAACAAGTGAGATAATGGAGAGTACAAATCATGCATTATAATAACCATTCATAGATATAAAAATATTAAAATTATTTTGTAACTGACACAGAATAAAATTAGAAATTCAAAGCAGAAGTAATGTTCAAAAGTCACAAATATTTGACATTTGATTGAACATTCTTGAACTTGATGGTGTCCGAGAATTAAATGATAAAATTAAAAGATGTTTATATTACTCAAAATTAACTTAAAGCCAGGCGCAGTGGCTCAACCCTGTAATCCTAGCACTTAGGGAGGCTGAGACAGGAGAATCGCGAGTTCAAAGCCAGCCTCAGCAATGGCGAGGCACTAAGCAACTCAGTGAGACCCTGTCTCTACATAAAACACAAAATAGGGCTGGGAGTTTCGCTCAGTGGTCGAGTGCCCCTGAGTTAAATCTCCAGTATCAAAAAAAAAAAAATTAACTTGAGAGTCCATATAATATTTATCAAACTCTCAATGCTATATTTTACAGAAGCAGAAAAAGCTACTCTATAAATTGTATCAAAACTGAATAAATATCTAAAATATATTCAAAATACAAAAAAAAAATTTGGAAGAATGTTTCCCTACCAAAAAATATACTAAAATTTGTAGTATTCAATTGTTAATACAGATATCAAGTTAGGCAGATAGGCAAATGGATTTTGGAGTGAGTATGGTAATAAGCCTTCGTATCCATGGCAAATTAAAACATATGCACACCTGCATTTGTTACAAAGTCAAAAAGGTAAAAAAAGTAAAATCTATAATAAGATATATTTTAAGTACACTAGGTTAACTGAAATAATTCACAAAAAGACATGGCACAGAATTCTACTAATATGACATATATAAACTAAAAATAGCAAAGCTTTTGAACAGAAAAGAGAATGAATTTTGTGGTGGTGAGACAGAAATGAGCCCTGGTTTATATGGGAATTGATTAGTTTTTGATTTTTGAGATGTAAACTTTCCAGAGGGATATTGCATAATAATTTGAATGAATATTACTGAACTGTGTATTTAAAATGTTGGAGACAGCAAATTTTATTTTGCTGTTTTGATCACAATGAAAATTACAAAAAGCACATAAAAGATAAATAGATTTACAACATTTTTGAAAGCTATATTTAAAATACTATAGTCTTTATTCTATAATTTTAAAAAACTCATCAATATATAGATGATGGGCATGTAATCCTAGCTACTAGGAAATCTGAGGCAGGAGGATTGCAAAATCAAGGCCATTCTCAACAATTTAGTGAGATCCTCTTTTCAACTATAAATAAAAGTTAAGCTGGGGATATAGTTCTTCATTAGAGTACCACTGTCTTCAATCTCCATTACATTTACATATAGAAAATTTCTATTACTATGTACATAGGCTGGAGAAAAAGCCAACCAAGATAAAATACAAAAGTCATTAAGAAAAAACAGACATAATATTTATAAAAGCAAATAAAAGCACATATAATATCATTGGTAATAGAAAAAAGAATCATGAATATCTTAATTTCAACTCACATTGTTGTAATTTGTGAAGCAATGGAAATTTCCATTGAATCATAAAATGTAGATAAAAAATATTATTAACTGATATCAGGACACACTGTATAACATAGAACCTACACTTCAAAATAAAACAAATAAAAAATGTAAATATCCCCAGATGTATTATTTTATGAATTCTTTTATTTAAATACAATTTGCACCTGTGACTCTCTCTCAAAAGGGAAGTCATTGTCCATCTTGACATTTGCTACATGACAGATAATTTCACAGAAAATCCATTACAAGTATTCAGAAAGAGGTCACATAAGGAAATTTTAATGATTAAATATATAAATAATATTAGAGAAACTGCTTTATATTTTTAATATACTACAATGGGTTGACTTGTAGATCTCCATAAATGTGCAATTTATGCAAATCATGAAAGAGATTTCAGATAATTCTGACAATCATAGGCCAAGGGGAATGTTTTGCTTACTAAATTGAATGTACTGGGACATCACTGGAGAAAAGAGAAGATTAAAATTTTTGCAGTCATGAAGCACACAAAGCAGTGCACGTTCTCCTATAATAACAGAAAAAGAAATCAAACCTTCTGAAAAACCTTTTCTGCTGAATACCTTCTCAATCAACATTTTGAAGTATGGCTTTCACCTCAATATTTGGGCCTCTCAACTATGTCTTCTGCTATTTGTAGGCCACAATATTTTACATCATTAGATTACTCTAGGTACCACATGCAGAAAAGTTCACAAGAAAAGTCTTCAAGGAAAGAAGATTAAATAATGATAACTAATTAGGAATTTTGAAGAAAATTTATGCTCACCCACAAAGACCAGGTTTCTATAGTTCTCTAACATCACATCTCTATATAAATTCTGCTGAGCAGGTTCCAGACATTCCCATTCCTCTTCAGAAAAGTCAATGGCCACATCACTGAATGTCAAAACTTCCTGAAATAAAAATTGGTAAATAAATAGCACATTGATCAAATGATCATTCAGAGTTTTTAATTTAAATTATGTTAAAATAAGAGTTAGTAGAGGGGCTGGGATTGTGGCGCAGTGGTAGCGTGCTCGCCTAGCATGCGTGAGGCACTGGGTTCGATCCTCAGCACCACATAAAAATAAAATAAAGATATTCTGTTCACCTGCAACTAAAAAAAATAAATAAATATTTAAAAAAAAAAGAGTTAGTAGAGGGGCTTGGATTGTGGCTTAGTGCTAGAGTACTTGCCTTGCATGCATGAGGCACTGGGTTCAATCCTCAGCACCACATAAAAATAAAGATATTGTGTCCATCTACACCTAAAAAGTATTTTTGAAAAGGAGTTAGAACTTGCTCTCATGTAGGTGAGTGACTTTAACTATATAAGATACTTTCAAACATGGTGATACTCTCTTATCTAATTCAGAGGAAAGAGCATAAGTACAAAAGGAGTACTTATTAAATAAAGTATAATATGTACAACAATCTATGCTTTAATTGCTGTTTTATATTTCATAAGATAAATCATGTATCTTTTTCAGATAAGAAAGTTATGGTGGTTAAGAAAGGTATTTCTTAAAGTTTGATTGTAAAATCATGAATCAGAGATTTACAAACTTTAATTTAGTAGTTCTATGATGGGTCTTAGTTTTCTGAATATATAGTAGGTTCTCTAGTGATTCCAACAACAGTGGCATGGGATAAATTTTGAATTGTAATGAGGTCAATCACTAAATAAAACATGTATTGATAAATTTGAATTCAAACATTTTATGAGCTTTATGTATAAACAAAATATATAATAAAATAGCAAATAGCAACAACAATCATTTGGGTCATTTCAAATGTATTCATATTGCTCTATAAATTTTTCAAATCTTAATTCATAAAACACAGTGTGATAGCAGTAATATTATTTATTTTTTATGACATTTCTGAAACATGCCATAAGTTTATTTGATGTAGAATTAAGAAGAAAGAAAACATTAAGGCCAAATATAACTGTTAAAGAAATTTTCAAAGGAGGGCAGTTTTAATAGATGAGGAGATTAATGGATACATGGTAAGAAGAAAACAAAATCAAATTGATCAAAATATAAATTGTTATTTATATTTTATGTACACATATATAAATATGTTAACATTTTAAACACCAAAACAACAAATTTTCATGTAAATAAAAATTTAAAAATATATTCATTTTAAAAAGTATATAAATCAATTTGGGATGTAGACTAATTTTAAAAGACACTATTGAGCCAGGCCCCATGGTGCACTCCTGTTATCCTAGTGTCTCAGGAGGCTGAGGCAGGAGAATCAAAAGTTCAAAGCCAGTCTCAGCCATTAAACAAGGCCCTAAGTAAATTAGTGAGAACCTATCTCAAAATTAAAAAAAAAAAAAAAGGATTGAGGATGGGCCTTAGTGGTTAAGCTCTAGGTTCAATCCCTGGTATGTATGTATAAATAAATAAATAAATAAATATAATAGGAACTGCCACTTGGGAGTCTTTTATATTCTCCAAATTTTCCTGTTATTCATAATTTTTTGAGTTATATTTTATAATTTTTACGTACTTGGAAAGATATGATTGTTTATGTAGCTGAAGATGCAAGGATGTTATGAAGTGTACAACTGTGAACTGGAGGTAAAATAAAATAAAAGCCTACAGGACTGTGGTCTGGTACAGGAACTCCAGTACCAAAGGTAATGTCTGGTAAACAAAAGTAAGAATCTTCATTCTCCAAAACAAGGAACAAAATAAATACAAACAAATACAAAAAGATACCAAAAAAATGAAAAGAAAGATAAGATTCTTTATTCAATACATTGGTTTCTGTGCATTATTTAGAGAAATTCTGCCAAGACTCTTAATGGTCAAGGGAAAACAATTAACTTTGTAGGAAAAATTCTGGCAGAGCATCTAAGCCAGCAAAAGTGAAATCAACTCTATTTGAGCAGATGGTATAAAGTGTTAGAAGGCATAGAAATCAGTGCTGTGAAATCAGTGGAAAAATCCAAACAAAATATAATCAAGTATGAAGCAAAATGGCAGTCTTCTCAAAAATTACATCAGATTGTGTAATTTTTAAGCTGCATGTGTCTCCCATGATCTGTAACTGACAATAGAATATTTCAATTGACTTTTAAAAAACATTCTAAAGAATAAATTATTAATAGATAAAGAAACTGTGGGACATATACACAATGGAATATTATTCAGCAATAAAAAGAATAAAATTATGGCATTTGCAGGCAAATGGATGGAACTGGAAAGCATTATGCTAAGTGAAGTAAGCCAATCCCAAAAAACCAAATGCCGAATGGTCTCTCTGATTAGTGGATGCTGATGAGTAAGGGAGGTGGGAATAGGAAACATAAGAGAAATAGAGAAACACTGGACGCAACATGGGGGAGGCGGGGGGCAGGAAAGGGGAATGGGTATAGTAAAGATGGTTGATAAAATATATATACACACTGTTCATTGAAAGTGCATATAAAGGTGTTTAATATGAAGAATGTAATCTGCTTATAATTTTGTGCAGAGTTAGAAAATTATGATTGTAACAATTTTTTTTTATTTGCCTCAACAAATGTTTTCAGTGAACAGTGTGTACAGCTTCTGAAAATTTGTTTTTTTCTGTTATGTTTGATAACATGTATTAAAACGCAACTTTTGAGAAAAATAAAAAAATAAATAAAATAAAAAGAATAAAATTATTTTTTCTGTTCTTTTAGAATTTCCTAAGTTATTAAGGGTAATAATGTGCATTTTATTTACTCTTGTGTGCATAAAAGATGATGGAGTCTCCAGATGGAAAGCAAATACAGCATGGTCCACTTCTTCAGCAATATCTAATTATCCACTAACATCCCCAATGTAAATCTAGGATACCGAGACTTTCTGATGTTTAATTTTTCAATAGGAAAATTTTTTTTTAATATTGCAGGACATGCATTTCTGTCATGATTTAGATGAAATTGTAAGAATGGAAGGAGGACTCATACATAGGGGATATAAATGGACAAGTATAATTTAAAGAGTTAAAATCAACTATTGTGAAAAAAGAAAATAAACTAGTTAAAATATTCTAAAAACAAAAGTAAAAAGTAATGAAGTAGATTTCTTCAAGTTGCAAATATGAGGTAATTTGGGAGGAAAATTCAATGCAGCTCCTGACATGTACCACACATATGAAAAAGAAGTTGTATTTTTCTTCCATCTTTTCTAGCCTTATTCTCAGAAGTAATTGTTTATTTCATAAAAAAAATATGGTTCTACAGAACAAAATCTCATGGGTCCTCAAGAACTTTCTTTTGCAGACTCAAAATTAAAATAAAAGACTTTTAGTTTACAACAATTTTATTCATAAAATTTTAAATGGGAAAAAAACCACTATGTAATGAGTAAAATACTCAAATTCAGTGAGTTTTTGGTGTTTTATAGTAGGGATTGAATCAGGGGCAATTTGCAGATTTACTACTGAGCAATATCTGTACTACTTAGTTTTTACTTTTATGCAGGGTCTACCTAAGCTACCAAGGATTACCTCAAACTTGCAATCCTCCTTCATTAACCACCTCAGTAGGAGTATTACAGGCATGCACCATGATCGTACCTGGCCAAACTCAAAGTTTATGTCTATAGTAGACAACACATGTGTAAAGCACTTACATTTCTTTCATACCTCAAGAGGAAAGGCAAAAGTATGCTTATATGTCAGATAATAAACATACATTTTATTGCTATTTCATGATGGCCAATCATTTACTAAATATTAAATCATATGTAAATAATTCTAGAATTTGCCAAACCTTACCTCATATCATTTAGTATTAAGCTTTAATATGCAGATTATATGATGTCTAATTGACTGTCACAAGCCTTCAAGAAAAAGGAACTGATGATTTGGTAAATCTGAAATTTCTCAATTCAACAACCACACAATTTTTACAAGTGATTCTTTTTTCCCCCAGCCATAATGGGAGAGACATTACCTCTATTTACTTTTTCTCCTAGAATTTCAAAAGCTAAACCATGGAATTGCACTTAAAATCAAAACTCAAAGGAATATACATGAGTACCTCCCTGTAAAAACTCTGCACAATATGAAAGGTCAATAAAAATTTAAATAATATAGTTTTAATTCCCAGGCACGATGATGCTTCCTTGTAATCCCAGTGGCTCAGCAAGCTGAAGCAGAAAGATCATGAGTTCAAAGTAAGACTCAGCAAATTAGTCAGAAAATAAGACCATCTCTAAATAAAATATTTTACACAAGGGGCTTGGAGGTTGGCTCAGTAGTTAAGCACCCCTTGGTTCAATCCCCAGTATCAAATAAATAATAAAATATGATACCACCTTTTTTCTTTGAAATCTAACTCTATGCTGTTGCTTTGAATATATTTTATTATGCTTGAAGCTCTAGCAAGAAAATACATTTTATAGTCAGAAAAAAGTTGAAGCTGAAATAAGTGAACAAATTTTTTCAAGATGAAATGTCAATGGAAAACAAATGCTGACTATAAGAGACATGTCAAACTCAAGGTTAAAATCAAGATATCTACCATTTCTATTTTTACCTACTTAAGTACATTGCGGATTCCTGTCCACACTAATGGGTGTAGATTTTCTTTGAACTTTGGGGTCATTTTCTTGCATTGACAACTCTGAGACAATACAGAGAGAATAATGACTTCTCTATTTCTCCTCAAGATTTGTGGGACACCAAATATCTATCTCCATGAAAGGAGGATATGGGGAACATATTCATGTCCCAAGGGATTGAATATATAGATTAAATGGATAATGGGAGATCTAGCAGTTTTTTCCTGAGTCTCCACTCCAATTCTCAGACTTTCTTCTAGAAAGAGATTACAAGGAGACTGATGATCTAAGAGAAAATTCCCTATGGGTACCAAGTACCATCACCAGGTAGTTATGAAATACAGAACCAGGAAAATATAGGACAGTGCATAAGAACTTTAAACTTAAAAAATTTACTACAACAAAATTTTATTATTTATTTGACCTAAGTAGTTAAAATAAACAACTTAAGTGAAAAATGTTTTTGAGCTCACAATTTCAGAGGATTCAGTGTCTGGTAGGCTCACTCTAAGGCAAAAACAGGAAAATAGTTTATAAGATGTTTAGTTCATGGCAAACAAGCATCAGAGAAAGAGGAAAATTCTGGGAGAAGACAATTAGGTTCAAGGTAAACTGCAGTGAACTACTTCCTCTAACTAGTATTCATCTTTCTGTAGTCCATTCAGTTTTTTTTTTACAATATCTTTATTTTTTTGCTTTGTATGTGGTGCTGAGGATCGAACCCAGGGCCTCAAGCATGCAAGGCAAGCGCTCTACCGCTGAGCTACAATCCCAGCCCCCCCGCATTCAGTTTTTTTAAATATTTTTTTTTAGTTGTAGATGAAGACAGTATCTTTATTTTATTTATTTTTATGTGGTGCTGAGGATTGAACCCAGTACCTCACGTTTGCAAGGCAAGCGCTCTACCACTGAGCTACAATCCCAGCCCCCATTCAGTTTTAAATGGACAAATCCACTGAACATATCAGAGCTGTCATAATTCAAGCATTGTACAAAAGCCCAACTCTTAACTTTTCTGCAATTGGAGAACATGCTTTCAACATGTGAAACTTAGGGAACATTCCAGATGCAAATCATACATTTGTCAAAGATATTCTGATCAGGTGATTGTGCCCAAGGGAGATAAAAAGAGTGGAAAAAGAAGATTTTTAAAGCAGTATGGTAGTTATTCTCTGTTTCCATCCATGAGAAATATTAACCTTCCTCAATTAGTTTCAAAAGTGTCATTCACTTTTTGGGTATCATCTATTTAGTATCCCCAATGTGCAAAATATTCATGAATTATTAATATTTGGAAACATGTAAAATCATACTTCAACCTCATGAAAAGACAAACTTGAAATAATTCAAGTTATATAAGCAGTTCAATGAGTGAATAAATTGGGTACCATGGAGCCCCAGAGAGCAGCACAGCAGCATGTGTTCAAAAGACTGAAGCAAATAAATGGATAAAGAAAAAAGAAACATTTTAATATAGTTCTAATAGAATGAAAATAATAACTATAAGTTACTTAAAACTCAAAAGACACAACCAAGGAAAACAATGGTTTTGAGAAATGCAT
The DNA here is from genome assembly GCA_004024805.1 of Geosciurus inauris. Classification (NCBI taxonomy): domain Eukaryota; kingdom Metazoa; phylum Chordata; class Mammalia; order Rodentia; family Sciuridae; genus Geosciurus; species Geosciurus inauris. Next base: position 10,110 of record PVHX01028967.1, read on the forward strand.
AGAAAAATTATTAGTAATAAAAGAGTCACAGCACTGTCATCATCTCTGTGTACAGAAGGAAGATGAGATCAGTAAGAGACACTAGAATGGTCAATACACATGTTTTTCTATGTGGAAACTCCAAGTGTGTTTGGATTCTGACTACTTAAACATAGCATTACTTTATTGGAAGAATTACCTTGACTTCTTTAGAGCATATCACTGTCCATTCATACAATCAAATGATCAATTAAAAATCTTTAATAACAAAATAAAATAAATACTTGAGGTAAATGGAATTGTATGGTATCAAGATTTTTATTCCTCCTTTTCAATCAACATGCTTCCATGAACTTTAGCTGATCTCAGATGAACTAAAATGTATAAACTGCCCCATAGGAAAGGTAGACTGTGATAGCACTGCTATGGATACACCCTTTGTTTTTTTTTTTGTTTTTTTGTTTTTTTGGTTCAGAGCCATAAGTAACAAAGTGTTCTGTTATTTATCTGTCTAAATATTCTTGTGTCTTAAAGAAAAAAAGTAAGTTTTTGGTTAAAACCTGAAAAATGTTAAAAAAAGATAAAAATGTCAATTCTATAAAAATTAAAATGCTGTGCATCTTTTGGAAAATTCAAAATGGTGGAAGTACTGTGGAGAGCACCTTCGTGTATGCTAAGTAATAAATATGTAAATAATAAAAATATAATAATAAAATACTATGAACCAGAATTCACCCCAGATATGTACAAAAAATAATTGAAAAATATTTAGAAAACAATTTGTACATAAATATTTATAGTTGAACTATTCAAAACAGCCAAATGTGAAAACAACCCATATATCCAATAGCAAATTAGTTGATAATTGCCATGTGTATGTGTGTAGCGTATAATCCCAGCAACTCTGGAATCTTAGGCAGTGGAATCTTAAGCTTGAGACACTTCATGGAGCACATGCATCAAAATGTAAAACATTCTTCAATGTTGTTCAGTGGGAGAGTAAACCTGGATTCATCCACAGTACTGCAAAAGTTATAATAATAGCCAAAACTCATGAATAAAATTTGGTATGTTCACACAGTAGAATTTTATTCAGCAAAAATTTAGAGTCCTAAAATGCACTATAACAGAGATGCCCTTGAAAACATTATTTTAAGAAAAAAACTAGAGGAATTTGCCACATACTGCCTTGGTCAAATTATTTTAAATTTTAATACAAAACACATGTTTGATAGAAAATGCATCTTAGTCATTCCAAGTGTGGAGGGAAATAGAAATTAAGAATGAGTGTTTGAAGGCACTCTTTTTTTATATATAAAAATATTAGAGACTGTATAGTTATGATTGTTTTACACAATTGTGAATAAACTAAATGCTACTGAATTATACTCTAAAATTGGATAAAATGGTAAAATTAATTTTATGCATATTTTACCAGATTGAAAAGATGTAAGTTTGTACATGAGGGAAAAAGCAATGTCAAACTACATCTCAATATAAAAGGGCAAACAACAATTCAAGTGACATTTTTGAAAATATTTGGCATAATGAGAAATGTTTATGTTGATATGCTATGGCTATATATAGGCTATATATATGTGTGTATGTGTGTGTGTGTGTGTGTGTGTGTGTGTGTATGTGTATGTATATTTAGTCACCAATAAATTGTTGTTTTTATTATGCCTGATTTATATTTGCATAAAAAAGCCTGAATAGTCATGAGTATGGAATATCTGTTAAATTTTCCAACATAAACATAACTAAAATAAGTAAAACTACACTTTGATACAGCCACATTTACATTTACAGTAGCAAAATTTAAAATAGCCAAATTATGAAAGCAGTTAAGATACTCATTAACACATGAATAGATTAATAAAGTGTGATATATACAAACATAGTGGAATTTTACTCTTTCATAAAGGTTTTAATTAATACATTTACCAGTAAATAGACAGAAATTGAGAATATAATTCTAGGGGAAATAAATTGGGCTCAAAAAATCTAGTGGCAAATGTTTTCTCTCATGTGTAACATCTAGAGTAAAAAAGAAAAAATGGAGGAATTGGCTGTCACAAAGATATAAGAAATATTAGTAGAATAAAAGGAGAATGAGAGAGAAGGAAGAAAAATTTTTGAATAAATTTAACAAAATCATGTTTTATGCATATATAAATATAAAACCATGAATTCCATCTTAATGTATATGTAGAAAGCACCTGTCAAAAATAAATAAATAAATAAATAAATAAAAGAAGATAAGTAGAGGAAAGAGAATATTAGGAGGAAGGATGGAAGGTAATAAAAAAGAAATGAAGTAAAACAAATTCAACCATGTATGATTTTGTGAAAATAATGTGTAATTATAGTGCTCTAATTATGAAAATAAACTGTTGCTTTTGATTTGTTTTAGTAATGTGAATTATATCTGAGTTCTTGAACAATCAAGGCCACTTCTCTACTACTGAGTCCCTGCACAAATGTGCATTTCTAATCTTGATTAATTTTTTGGTAGATCATCTGATGTCACTCTTTTTATACTTATTTTATACTACTTATTGTTTTTAAATGTTCTTTTCTCATATATTAAGCAACATTTTATTGTTATTACTCTTATTAGTTTCATGTGGTCAATCACAAACTTGTACTACTTTACACATATTCCTTGTAGAATGATCTGTGTATCTAATTAAAAATCAAATCTTGTTTTAATCTGTGTCATCAATTTACAGGTATTCAATCCCCCAGATGTTATAGCTTCCTTAATATTGCATTGGATCCAGCTCAGTGTTGATATCCCTCATCTACACTAGTACATAAATACTGCTTTTTTATCTACCACACGAAGACAAAAGATCATGCTAGGAAAACCAAATAAATACATCCCTCTGATATCCCCATATTTATACAGAAGCACCTGTACAAAGAAAGAGATATATGAGAGATAAGCCACAATGACAATAATAGGGAAATCAAACCTGGGAAATAAGCAGAGCATAAGGAAGGTATCTAACATATTATGTTGATTGCCCTTATACATAATGCAAATATTTACTCATGACAAAATTCATTTTAGACAGTCATTTATTTGATCATTTAATTACCAGTTGCACTCTTTCAAAATCCAAGACCCACAGTTCTGCCACAATTTTTATTCCAAGTTCATTGCAATCATATGAAACTGGTTAAACATGACCACATTTACCTTTCAGTTTCAAAATCAGCCCTGATTTTAGATGTAAAAGCTGACCTACCATTAAAGCATACTATAGGTAAAATGGATTTAACATGTATCTATTATATATGTTGAGTAACAATAGTTGATTACACATTCTTTTCATGTACTCATGGAAATTTCTCCAAAGTAGATCATATTTAAGGACACAAATGAAGTCTTAACAAATAGGAATATGGAAAACTAATGCCTTTTATCTTATCAGGTCATTGTAGCCTGAAGTAAGAAATCAACAGGAAGAAAAATTTTTAAAAATACAAAAACAGATTTATTATGACATACACTTTTGAGTGTATGTCATAATAAAAATGAGAATTTTTTAAAATTTTAAAATAAAACAAAAAAGAAATGCAATATTCCAGAATTTCTGGAACATAGGGAAAGCAGATTTTAAAAAATATTGTAGCCAGGCGCAATGGTTCAAGCCTGTAATCCAAGCACTTAGAGAGGCTGAGACAGGAGAATCGCAAGTTCAAAGCCAGACTCAGCAATGGCAAGGCACTAGGCAACTCAGTGAGACCCTGTCTCTACATAAAACACAAAATAGGGCTGGGGATGTGGCTCAGTGGTCGAGTACCCCTGAGTTCAATCCCCAGTACTCCCCAAAAAATATTGTAACTGAGTTTCTAAAAAAAATGAGCCAAATTAAATAACCTATTAATGCATCTTACATTCTTATAAAAAACCCAAAACCATTATTCCACAAATTATTACAAGTTTAGAATAAAACTCAGTGATAAAATTAATGCATGAAAATAAAAGAATGCATAGAATTGATGAAGAAGAGAGTTCTTTAAAACAATAAAAAATGAATAATAGAGTTAAAGCATACTTTGATAAACAAATCAAAGACTCTAATAAAATTATAGATGCAAGTGGAGATAATACCATAGGATCCAAAGTAATTCTAAGGATTACAAGGCACTATTTTGAAAATCTATATTCCAATACACTGGAAAATATAGAAGAAATGGTTAAATTTTTAGATATATGCGATCTACCAAAATTGAACAAAGTGGACATAGAAAACCAAAAATAATAAAAGACCTTGCAATTGATGAAGTAATACTAAAGGTTCCAAAAATACAGCCCCAGACCTGATGAATTTAATACTAAATTCTACCAGATCATTAAAGAATTAACACAATTCTTCTCATATTATTTCATGGAACAAAGAACATTCCTAATTAATTGTATTAAGCCAATATTAATATGACACCAAAACCCATCAAGAGCTGACCTGAGTTACACACCAGTCATCCCTGAAATGAGAGGCTAATAAGTTTGATCTCAGACTAAATAACTTAAGAAGATATTGTCACAAAACAAAAGTTAAAAAAATGGGATTGCAGTTCCAAGTTGAAATGGTCCTGAGTTTAATCCACAGTACCACCCAAACAAACGAATTCTGAAAAGGGGCTGGAGTTGTAGCTCAGTGGTAGAGCACTTGCCTAGCACAGGTGATGCACTGGGTTCCATTCTCAGCATCACATAAAAATAAGTTAACAAAATAAAAATATTATGTCCATTTACAACTAAAAAATATTTTTAGAAATCCATGAAGAACCTAGAAATAGAAAGAACTTAAACCATCATAAAGGCTACATGAGAAACCTAAAGGCAACATTCTATTGAATAGGGAAGAGCTGAATACATTTTCTCTGAAATAAAGAATAATACAGGATGTCCACACTCAGCATACATATAAAATACAGTACTTAAATGTTAGTTAAAACATTTGGCAAGGAGGAGATATAAGAGAGTTATAAATAAGAAAAAAGGCATCAAATTATTTATGTTTGCATACAATATACAGGCCACAGCTCCCCTTATGTAGAAAAACAACATATGAGTTGTAATCATCCTAGTGATGATCCTCCTACTTTTTAATCCACCACCAGAAGGTACTGGTATGCTGGCATATATATGCCCAGATAGAACTTCAAGTAGAAGCTGAAGGTACTCTGTAGGGATAGGATAGGACTCCCAGGGTCTCCACTGCTGACATAATGCCCCACTTGACTGGCTAATGAGGACTCAAGCCTGGCCTGCTTGAGAGAAGAACATAGGCCTGCAGATTGTAGAGACTACCATAGTGATTCCAGTCCACAACTGCCAGTTCTTACTATAGTCAGTCCAGTTAGTTTCAAGCAGCCTTCCTCCCCAGTCTCAGAATACCACTGCACACTCACTATTTACTGAATTTTGAGGGGCCCACTGTTATTTCTGTACATCTTCCAGCACCTGGACAACAGAGATAACCAAGCCTTCTGAAAAAAAGAATCAGGAGCCTAGAGATGGATACCAACACTCTCAGGCTCCAAAAAACAAAAGTCACAGAAGATGGTCAAAGTCTGCTATTCTTCATTGGCTGTGGGCTTAATTGGATAGTGCTTACAAAGGGATCCTGTGTGAACAAGTGTTACATTAGTTTTCAATCCCTCATACCGAGCTCAATGAGTCTTTCATCTTGGTGCCAGATGACAGAAAATGCAGAAATGAATGATGTAAGAGAGACTGTTTCTTGGCTATAGCTTTTTATTTTTCCTTTGGAGTGGTGTAAATTGAAAGCCAGAGATACAGCCTGCAGCTAATTTAACACAAGATTTTCTTGTAGTCAAATCCAGGGCAGTCAGGAGAGCATTTGCATTTAACCTTGCACATAAGCTCAATTTAATTTATGGATTATATATCTCTGTATATCATGCATAAATGGAAATAATATGACACTGAAAATTTTCACTTAACTTTTCTGCTCTGTACTCTTGTGAAGTGACAGACTGAACTTGTAACTCAGAAACAACCTCTCAAAGATCAATATCAAATGCTAATGTGAGGTGTAATGGTAATTTAAAATTTCCTAGTATTCACATTAAAAAATAAACATAAATACTTAACCCCCTGAAGTTCTAGAAGGTGGGGCCTATGTCTTTAGATCTATCCATAGGTTTGATTCTATTTTTAAATGCATTAAAGGCAAAGTTCTTATTTGCAATTTGGACTTAGACCTAATGGTCAGTCTTTGACATTCTTTTCTCTGATGATAAAAGTACCCCATATAATGAGCAGGTGTGCGATAAATTTTGTCTAATTTGAAAGCTCAAATACCTCCACACTACATTACTCATACGACATTTCTTATTATTGTAGGACTGGTTTAGTGATACTTATTTAAAAAAGCAGGATTTGTTTGTATGTGATACACACATATATAATAGTATATATATAATTATACATTATGTAAACTATATTATACATACATAAAATATAGTATATATTGCATATATTATGCATTACAAATAAATACATAATATGTATGTTGGGTTCATTATATGTATAATGCATATGTACATGTATATTATGTATAATATATATTATGTATGTATATATGCATATGATGCATACATAATAGATATATACATTTTTGTACACACATATGTAATTCCCATGTATGTACATAATATATAGTATATATTGTACATATATACATTATAAATATATATTACATTTTATATCATAAATAACACTTTTTCTTATCTAATTGGTCATGGAGCTCCCATTACAGGATGCAGAGTAGTTGTGGTCAGTTTATAACAAGGACAGACACCAGCCAGATGTAATCTCAATGCTCCTTTACAAATCAGAAAATAATCCAGGTTTCCATGTAGTTTTATAAACATATGTGAACTTGGGCTATAAAGGCATGGAGCAGAGAATCCCTTTAGTATGGATACAGAGTAAAAGGTGGGGAAGAAGAAGCATATAATTAAAAAATGATAATTAAAAAATCTATAAATAAATAGGAGGAAGACCAGAAGTTAGGAGAATACAGAAGGCTAATACTGAGAACTGAATTGTAGTAAAGTGTATTCCATACTTGTTTATGTCAAAATAAATACCAATATTATGTATAACTGTAATGCACTCATTTAAAAAAATGCTTTACTTTTAATGAAAAAAGGAAGCCAAGGATAAAATTCTAAATTTCATGATAGTTAAATATATTTTAAATTGGCCAAGAAATTTTTGAATTATAAAAGCAAAACTGATAGCTAATATGACTTGACACATGTATATTAGAAAGTATACTAAAAATAATCAAGAAATCACAATATAAATAAAATTTATAT
>PVHX01028968.1:0-17451 GCA_004024805.1 Geosciurus inauris
CAATAATAATCACATTTTGTCTGGAAAACATTTGTGTGTGTGTGTGTGTGTGTGCGTGTGTGTGTGTGTGGGCAGAAAAAGGACCTCATGTTTCATTTCATTTACTTTAAATTGGAAAGGAATTTTAACCATAATTTTCAAGGGCCAGGATGCTGGAAAAAACTGTTATTTAGATAAAATGCATGTTTGATTTCCACATTGGACTATGAGCTATAGATTCTGATTATAATAATAATGTCCTGATTCTGACTGTGGCAGTCAGCAATTTGGGTAATCAACTACTATATATAGACATACCTGGCAATGCTACCTGATTTTGTATCCCCCACCCACTGAATTTATTTAATTTATTTAATTTATTCATGATGCTTGGAATGGAACCCAGGGCCCCCTGCATGCCAGGCAAGTCCTCTACAATTGAACTGCACCCTCAGGCCTACCCCTACTGATTTTAGAGTAGACTTGAGGGATCTGGCAAAACTTGAATGCATCCTTTGGAAAATCTAATTTTTCAGTGGTAATAGTAGTATTTTTTCATTGTAGGTAAATGCAAAAAGTGTAGAAAACCCTCAATAAGAAAATGAAAATCAGCCGGGTGCCGTGGCTCACGCTTGTAATCGCAGCACTTAGGGAGGCTGAGACAGGAGAATCGCAAGTTCAAAGCCAGCCTCAGCAATGGCGAGGCGCTAAGCAACTCAGTGAGACCCTGTCTCTACATGAAACACAAAATAGGGCTGGGGATGTGGCTCAGTGGTCGAGTGCCCCTGAGTTCAATCTCCAGTACCAAAAAAAAAGAAAATGAAAATCAGGCATAATCCACACCCCAAAATTAGTGACAGTATTTTGTATATCTTAAAAATACAGTAATTTTAATAGTGTACTCAATTACATTGCAAAATGTCCAACATGAGTGAAGTGGGAAAGCTTCCAGGGAGGTAGAGAACTACAGTATGGCCTCCTTTTGTCATTATCTGAAGAAGCTTAAGGCTGGCTTCTTCACATTTCTCCTCCTTCAAGTTGATTAATAGAATTATAGTGCTAGAAGGGGCTGTCAGTCCCCATCCTTTCCTTCATTTTACAGAAAAGGAAACAGACTGAATGAGGTCAAACACCTGATCCAAGGTCATATAATGTGTTAAGTTCCTGTTTGAATTGTTTTCCAGTTTGGATTTTTTTGGTCTTCTCTCTACACAGGTCAATTTGTGTTTCCTAATTAAAGACTTTTCATAGACAAAAACTTGGTAGCCCACCTCTCAAAAGAATAAGCTTTTGTGGTGGAAGCATATTAAGTATATTGAAGGATACCAAATACCCAAGTACATCTTAATTTCAGAAAATGATCAAAGCAATTGTGAGCTGTACAGGAATTTTTCATGTCACTTGCTGAATTGAAATTGAACATTGGTGATAGTGAACCTTTTGCCTTCATCTAACCCTCAGTTTAATGTCTCCTGGCTTCCGGGACAGGTAATAAGGCATATCAAGTATGTCTTCTGGTACAAAAATGAAAGATGACTTTAAGAGTCTTTAGACATGGTAGCCTGCAAGACCACAATCAGAACTGTTGCTGTATAAAATGAGATGTATGTTGAAATTGTGGGAAAGGGATTTTGAAGATTGCATTTTTTTTGAAAATCTGGATAGAAAATTAAATTATAGCAAATGCTGGCAGTGCAGTGTCATTAAAACATACACATGCACACATAACACTTATTTTAATCTGACACTCTTTTAAAAAAGTTCAGTTCATTAGCTTTCCTCAACCCTTTTGGCCTTGCCTTTTGTCACTTCTTTCTGTTGCTCTGTGGGTCCCTCTCTTTGTGTCTACTTTGCCTTTGTCTTTTTTCATTCTCAGGGTGTCTCTTTTTAGCTCATCTGACTGTTCCCACTTTCCGTTTTTCACTCTCAGTATACCCACATCCTACTAGCACACTCATCTGTCTGCATTTTTCCCTTTCCCCATTGGCCACTGTTACAGTAACCGTATCTGCATCGGTCCAGGTCTGTTTCTCAGCTTTGGGTGGGCAGGAAAGCTGATCTCCAGGGCAGATGCAAAGTGAGATGTCACTCTATGAAGAAATGTCACTGACAGCATAGTTTAAATAAAATATGTATAGAGGTTATATGAGCTCCATATACATGTAAACTGATAAATAAAAAATTCTCTTACTGCCAGGGCCCCACAAATGCTAAAGCTATGTGGAATAACAAATAGGATACTCACTGCTAAGGGTTTACTATTTGAACAAATGAGAAAATTGTACCATTGCCTAGAGGGTATGTTTTTTGGTTTTTTTTTTAGTTTGTAGGTGACAGAATATCTTTATTTTATTTTTATGTGGTGCTGAGGATCGAACCCAGTGCCTTATGCGTGCTAGGCGAGCACGCTACCACTGAGCCATAACCCCAGCCCCAGGGGGTATGTTTTTAAAATCATTTTTGTCCCTGTTCATCATTACTGCTTGCTGATAAATATGTGCATCATCAGTGTCAGCTCTTCCCAGTTTCCTATGATACACTCTATTTTCTACTAAAAATGGATTTTCCTCCAAATTTAAACCATTAAGATGTACCTGTACTTCATGTTTGAACTATTTTATATATAAAATGCACAGATACAAGATGCATGGGGACTATTTTTTTCAAACACAGTTAAAGGTAGAGAAAGAAAAGAATGATCAAAATAATAATTCTTGTCATCACTTTACTGCTTGTCAAATTTATATTTATTTACCCACATAAAACATTACACATATTCCAAGATACAAAATGCTCCATATACATCCTAGTCACAAAATTTGTAATATCCACAAGGTTTTAAATTTGCTTTTCTATACTAAGGATAGCTAGGAATGCAGAGGTTTTATTGGCAAAGTTGTTTTTATGAGGATAGTACAAAACCAAGTCTGTCCACTTGATTAGTTAATAAGTCTTTTCACTCGCCTTCAATTTTAGAATGTGGTTAAGTCTACTTGGCTCCTGTCAGACTTAAAATGTCTGATTTATTAGGATGAAATTAAGGGTTTCTCTTTCAGTGAACTCTGACAGGTCTACTTCTATATGCCATTCCTGTTTATGGAGCTGATTGCTAGCATCTTCCTATTAGTATCATCAATCATATATACTTTCATGTGTCCAGTGGAGCTGAAATAATGAGTTTCTCTCAAGGTTTCTCAGAGACTTAAGGATTATGCACACACAGAGAGGCACATGTGCAAATTATAAAGCCCACAAATTTTTATAATAAGTCATAGTCATGGGTTTATATTTTCAAATTAATGAAATTTCTAAGAAGTACCCTATGAATAGTTGTAGTTTTAAATGCTAAAAATGATAAAAGAATCAAAGTCCTCAGTCAGAGGCCAAAAAGGTCCTTTAATAAAGCTGCTTGTCAAAAATGCTACACCTCCAGACACTAGGGTAAATGCAAGTTTTCAAACCCTACACCAGTTGCCTTCTGGGCCACAAGAAGCTCTGCCTCTTTTTTAAAAAAAATTTTAGTTGTAGATGGACACAATACCTTTATTTTATTGATTTAGTTTTACGTGGTGCTGAGGATCAAACCCAGTGCCTCACACATGCTAGGCAAGTGCTGTACCACTGAGCTACAACCCCAGCCACGATCTACCTCTTAAGGAAAGAAATGGAAAGGAACTTTCCAATGTTGTTAAGCACAACTAATCATACCAAGGGAAAAAAACAAGCAGCCAAACTAATATGAGGTCATAAAAGTTTGTGCTTGAAAGCAGCTGGCCTTTGTTAGAGCTACTTTAAGAATATTTATTTAGCATCATTTATGTACAAACTGTGTCTATTTAATGCCTACAATTTGATGAGTTTTGACAGATGTATATATCCATAAAACCAGTGCCATAGACAGGATATGCATATTTTTTTTTACCACCAAAAGTTTCCCTGTGTCCCCTTTGTAGTATATTCTTCCCTCTTGTCTTCAGGCACCCACTGAATTGCTTTTGTGTGAGAATCACTTTCCAAACTAGCTTTGAAAGTTTCATGAATTCTATTTTATACAAAGACCAGATTTATGTCCAAAAATGCCCCCCCCCCACTATTTTGTAGTATTGGGAATTGAACCCAGGGATACTCTACCACTGAACTACATACACATCCTAGCCCTTTTTAAAATTTTATTTTATTTTGAGATATCTCGCTAAGTTGCTGAGGCTAGCCTTGAATTTGCAATCCTCTTGCCTCAGCTTTCCAAGTTGCTGGGATTACAGTTGTATGCCATCGTGTGTAGCTTTCAAAATACAATATTATTATCTATGTTTAAAATAAAATAATATTACAAAGGATTTCTAGGTGTTGATTTTCTAGAATCTTTTCCTGATTACTTTCAAGTAAACTGCTTAGCAGATAGTCTCATTACATACTTGGATTGAAGGAAAATTACAGCTAAGGAAGAAACAATTCTGATAAACAGGAGAGCAGTACATGTAATTCTCAAATAGTTCCAGTGAGATGTCAAATCTTCTAAGAGCGGGTAAAAATAAAATACTGTCAGTTTTGCTTCATGCTTGCTTTTAAGATAAAAAATGAAAAAGAGAATAACGGTTTTATGTCTATAAGTCATGAAATACTAAAAGATGGATCTCTTTTCTGAGAAACATTGTTATGTGACTCCAACATTATACATACACCAAAGTGTATTATCCAACCCTAGATGGTGTAGCTTACTGCATGGCTATATGGTAAAGCCTATTGCTCCTAGGCTACAAATCCACACAACATTTTACTTACTTAATACTTACTTAATTGGAATACGATAGGCAATCATATTCCAATGGGAAGTATTTGTGAATTAAACATAGAAAACAAAACATTAGATAATAGGCATTTCTCAGCTCTATTATCTTATAGGACCACTATCTTACATGCTGCAGTCCATTGACTGAAACGTTATGTGGTGTATGGCATTATGTCTATACCTCTAGCTACACACACACACACACACACACACACACAGAGTTTGCCCTTTTCCCTCTCACTCCTCAGAAAAATTAAAAGGCCAAAACTTGACTGTTTCATTGCTATTGCTATTGCTCTGGCCTGTATCTAGTCTCATTCTGCCATTCCTGGTAGCTGTTGTTTCTGCTTGCTCTTTCTTTCTTCTCTGACTTTTGTTCTCTGTGTCTTTCCTGTCTCCTGATGGTACTTCTCAAACTGCTCTGCTTTTTCATGACAAATCCATTTTTTAAAAATATTTTTTTAGTTGTTGATGGATTTTAAAATTTTATTCATTTATTATTTATATGTGGTGCTGAGGCTGGAACCCAGTGCCTCATGCATGCCAGATAAGCACTCCACCACCGAGCTACAGCCCCAGCCCATGACAAACCCATTTTTATCTGCATCTCCAGACTGGGCAGCAAACTGATTCTAACATGTCAGATAGCGTCTTGGGAGCTATATTTCTTGCCTTCCATATTGTGATTCAAATTTTCAGATGCCTGTCAAGTTTGGAGCCATACTGGAGTTTGGAGAATTGTGAAAGGCTAGATTTTGGATAGCCAAAGTGGAATGTTTTTGCTGGTTATGTTACCATAGTCTTTGACACCATAGATTACTAAAAATAAATAAATGATTTACATTATAAAATTCCTGTGAAACTTCCTTTGACAAAGCTAAAGCAGTTAAAATGGTCTTGAGATATGGGGATTTATTGTTCTGCAGAATGTCCTGTACAAGTATTTTAAACCTCTTCAACATTTGTCAAAACCTAGAAAATGTATGATACAAAGAATGAACCATAATGCAAACTATTGACTTCAGTTTGTAATAACATTATTATCGCCCATTATTTGTGGCAAATGTACTGCACCAATCCAAGATGTTAATAGTAGGGGAAACTAGGAGGGGATTGTTGAGGTATATGGAAACTGTGAGTACTTTCCATTCAGTTTTTCTGCAACAGTAAAACTTCTCAAATGAAGTATGTTAACAAAAACAAAACAAAAAACAGCAAAATCCCTTCATATGTCTGGATTTCAAGAATACAAAGAACATACAAGGCATTTTTCCTATTACCTTGTAGAATAAAGTGTGGTGTTTGTTTTTCAGTATGAGGAAAGTAGGATAAATGCTGCTGCTTGGGTGACATAACTTGTGATATGGACTTCTAGAAGGGGAAGGTATGAGATCCCATGAGAGCCAACCAGTACTGTCAAACATTGCCTAGTGGTACAGTACTCAGTGGATGTATCACTGTAAACACTGGTTTGGGACTTTCTTTGTCTGCCAACCACTGAAACATGCCATCTTTGCAGTGGAGTGGAATCCCACACTTGATCAGTCACGTTCCTGCCCTTCAAGCCAGTGAGCCTTGCATTTGTGTGTCACTAGTAGCAGTATCCAGTGTCTTTGAGTTAATATCCAAGTCAGAGTTTGATTGCTTTGGACCCAAGGCTGTTGTGTGGCTTGTGACACAAACACTTCCATGCAATTAGTCAGTATGGCCAGCTGTACTGTAAATGTGTGTAATAAGATTAAGATTTTGGGGCTGAGATTGTAGCTCAGCAGTAGAGTGCTTGCCTTGCATGCATGAGGCAGTGGGTTCGATCCTCAGCCACACATAAAAATAAATAAATATATTGTGTCCATCTACAACTAAAAAAATATTTTAAAAAGGATTAAGATTTTGTAGGTGCCAATGTAAATGGTTTCTATATATTGGAACTGGGTAACTCTGATGAGCAACCACAAGTATGTATTGCTTTTCTGAGTTGGCTATAAAACAACATTCTATGTTAGATAATAATAAGGGTGCTGATTGGGTCTATGAGGGCCATTGTAACTGAGAAGGGAAACAAGTGGATGCTCCTGGTGCTGTTAAAGTCCCTGGAAGAGGAAAAGAAAAAATGACAAAGCATCATTAGAAGACAAATGGGTGACCAAGTAAGTAATGAGTATTTAATGTAGGTATCCATGAAATGTGTTCTATCAGGTCTGGGGTAAGACACAGGAGAAAAAACTTCTTATTTTATATATTTATCTGAAAATATACTAATAAATGGAGGAGTTGGTTTTAGAGTACACTTCTGTTTAACTTACTAAATTTTATTTTGTACCTTGGAAGTAATTCTTTATGTATGGATCTGTTATTCATATCTTGTTACATCTATTACTAGATAAAGTTTTACTTATTTTTTTCTTAATTTCACTGCTTGCCTGGTTACTGTGTATGTGGTACTCCCTCTATTAGAAGCAGCAGATTTTAATAAGGGAAAGGACAAAGAGGTAACCAAAAAAGCCTCTACCTTGAGTCACAGTCTATGATGGAGACTGGGGGTTCCAGTTCAGTAGCCAAGAGCCAGTCACTCTATGGCAGTGGTGAGCCAAATGGTGGCAAAGCCACTATGTTCCTTTTACTCACCTACACAGTTGATCCCAAGTTCTGTAACTGACTTGTCTTGACAGCGGTTCCTGCCAGTTGGAAATATGGCAAACTAATGGCCTGGCCAACTCAAAATGCATTTATTTCACAGGTAAAGATAGGCTAAGTTACGCATGGAGCCCAACAGAATCATACTCCTTGGATGCTGGAAATAGTCACCTCTCAGCATCTCTGGAAGATTAGTTCCAGGATCCCCCTTCCCTGCTTTGGATACCAAAATTTCTAGATGTTCAAGTCCCTTATATAAAATGGTGTAGTGTTTGCATAGAATTTACACATTTCCTTCTATATACTTTACATAATCTCTAGATAATTTGAAGTAGCTAATATGATGTAAATGCTATGTAAACAGTTATATTATACTGTTCAGGGAATAATGATAAGAACAGTCTCTACATGTTCAGTACAGATGCAATCTTTTTGAACATTTTCCATCTATAGTTGGTTAAATCTGCAGATGCAGAACCTGCAGATATAGAGGGCTGACTGTACCTGGAAGGACTGGGGAGGCATAGTGATGATGATTTGGGGGGCAGGTATATGACAGCATCATCTTACCCCTTACTGCTCATCCACCTGCTTCTTGCCTACATTTTGGCACATTATTTTAGTTGTAGATGGACACAGTATTTTTACTTTATTTATTTATGTGGTGCTGAGGATCGAACCCAGTGCCTCACATATGCTAAGCAAGCACTCTACCACTGAGCCACAATCTCAGCCCTTATTCCAGTTATTTTCTAATTTTGTTCAAGAACAAGGAAGACCTCAGCTTGGAAAAATATTGACTAAAGTATTCAAACTACCAGAGCAATGTACTTCATAATTTTCTAACATTCAGATTTTTTAATATATTTTTTTATTTGTTGATGGATCTTTATTTTATTCATTTATTTATTTATATGTGGTGCTGAGGATCGAACCCAGTGCCTCACACATGCTAGGCAAATGCTCTACCACTGAGCTACAGCCCCAGCCCACATTCAGATTTTTACTGCTGTGGTTTGTTAGGTATAAAATGGGATATAGGTACTTTGTGAAAATTTTCTGACATATACAACATGAAAGCTGAATTGTGTCACCATATAAACTTGGTCATCATTCCTGCCACTTTTAAAACCCCCATAATTTTTCTTTATGTGTTTATCATTGTCACTATAGCAGATAATGGCAGCATGCAGCATGCTGATGTGAAGTATTTATTCTATGGCCAATTGATTGAAGCAGAGCTGCCCAGTTGGCATAGCATATGGGAATGGTTCATGGAGTGCCAGACCCAGTTTTGACAAGTATGGGGCTAAGTACTTCATAAAATCTAATCAATAAATGTTTATCAAGTGCTTACTCAAATGTTCAAGGCTCTTTGTTAGGTGGGCTAGATGCTGTGGGGAATATTAAAACATTGTGATCACTTCAAGCAAGGAATGTTCACTCTGAGAAGCTGTTAGAGAAGCATTTAGGATGTAGTAGAAAGAGCATTGAACTGAGTGGGGTGGTGGTAGTGAGGGGAGTCAGCAATTTTGAATTCCAGCCACAGTTCTGCCACAAACCATCTGATCCTCTGCGCAAATCACTTCCCTATTCAGAGTTTCAGTTTATAAAAAGGGATTGGACTAGATCATCTCTAAGATACCCTGTGGATTGGTTCATTAAAAATGTGGAAGAGATTACAGAAGGTGGCACATTCTCTTTTCCAAATGAATTGTATGGGTTGAACATCCCTAAGTGCTTGGATTTTGGAACATTTTAGATTTCAGATTAGGGACTTTCAGATGGTAAAGTGTATGCAAATATTCCAAAATCTGAAAAGAATTCTAAATTTGAAATACTTCTGGTCCTAAGATTTCACATAAGGGATACTCAACCTGTATATGTAAGTACTATTATATGTATATGATATATATGTTTATACTATATAATTATACTAATGATAAGTATAGATAAATTTTTCTCAAAGTGGGGTTTTTGGACCAGCTGCATGAACATCACCTGGGAGCTTGTTAGAAATGTGAATTCATGAGCCCCACTCCAAACCTTCTGAATCAGAAATGTTGGGAATGGGACCCAGCCATGTGTATTTTAATGAGAGCCTCCCCTCCTTCAGGAAATTTTGATGCAGTTTGACAACTATGAACTATAGGAATTTGGGACAGTGGTTCTTAACCTTGGCTGCACATCTCATTCATTTGGAGACTTTATTAGGGGTAGGACACTGTCTTAGTCTGTTTATGCTCCTATAACAAAATGTCAGAGTGGGTAATTTATAAAAGACATAAATATATTTCTCAGTTCTGGAGGCTGGGAAGTCTAAGATCAACCAGCAGGTTTGGTTGTCTGGTGAGAGCTGCTTTCTACTTCCAAGATGGTGCCTTGATTCTGCATCCTCTCAGTGTAGCCCTTTTATAGGGGCACCTATTCCCCCTCACAAGGGCTCCATACTCTATGCCTTAAATACCTCCTCAAAGTCCCACCTCATTACATTAGTGATTATGTTTCAAAATGAATATTGGAGGGTACAAAAGTACTCAAACCATCATCTCAAAGGAAGGCTGATTGAAATGTTAAAAGGGAAGAAAAGAGAGAAATGTTTGGCAGGGGCATCCTAGACTACTGTGCAGTTTATAGAGGTTGGTGAGGCTATCAGTAGTAGTGCTTTAGCATCCTTGCTCTGTGGCCATTGGCTAAGAGTAATTCTTGGGAAACATGGACAGCCACAAGTACACCACTGAGAGCATGTGCTCAGTGGGCAAGAGACCACGTGTGTTGAAATGCAGAAAGGCTAAAGGACTGAATGTTGCTCAAAGCCTCTTGTATATAGACCTTACTGCCATTCACAAGGGGGAGGACCCTTGAACACCTAATCACCTCATAAAGGATCCTCTTCTTCCTACTATCACAATGGCCAATACGTTTCAGCACCTGAATTTTGGAGGGGACACATTCAAGCCATAGGAAGCACCTAGACATGATAGATCACTCTGGGTCCCCAGGTGTAGCCAAGGAGTCAGCTAAAGCCAGAGATGAACATGGAGGAAGGAGAAAAGTGGGCTGGAGTTTGATTGGAAGTTAGTAGTCAAGATGTGAAGTAGCAATGGACTAAACTATGACACTAGAAAATTGTTTATAAGGAAGGAAAAAAGTGTAAAAGTTCTTTTGTAGGAAAAATGGACAGGGTTTGGTGAGGGTTGTGGGGATGATGGGTCTTAGAATATCTTTGGTTCAGGAGTTCCTCTCAGACTTCAGGGAGGGCAACTATTCTCTAGATGGATCTGTCAGAATTGTCCTTTATGGATCTTTACAATCCTTTGTCCCTTATTGCTTTGATTTAGTTCTATTTTGTGAGTGAGAGTCCACAATGAGTTATATAAAAATAGAGAATTACAGTCACCTAAAAAGCTATCATGATCATGTCAGGAGGAAAAAATGCTATTTTTCTTAAGGAAAGAATGTTTGGAGTTGTGGGAAAGTTGTAAACTTGGCAGTGATTAATTCAAGCCTCTCAGTCAATTAAGTGAATTTTTATTTTATCATTTGTTTTATTTGGGAGCTGCTGTAATAGTCATTGAAACAACATCAATCTCCTTCTTTTTAAAACAAAACAAAAATATCATTGAACATTAGGGCAAAGGACAAGAATTTCAAGTTTTTACCTTTTGACTTTAGCAAATATTTGTCGCTCCATTTTTCTTACTGGATTTCACCATTTGACTTATGTTCTTGCTTTGTTCCCATTTCTTCCTAATGCCTGATAATTTTAGTTTCTTCTATTTTATTTTTATTGCATTTTTATTCATACGCATTCTTACTGTTTTAATATTCTAGGCAAAAAATAAGCAAATATATTTTTCTTATTCCTTCTTTATGACCAAACAGTTCTTTAAGTTTGATATGGAAATGGACCATGAGAAGAGTCCCTTAGTATGTGTTTGTGGAATGGTGGAGGCACTGCTCACCCTTCTGTGTTTTGTTAGTTTATAGGTCATACTACATCCAGAAGGAAAGACACTTCCCATTTTCTAGTTTGAAAATCTGTAAAAGCAGATGCAGTGTTTTAAAAGATTACATATATTCCAGTGCAAAGTGAAAAAATGACACTAACTATGGCAAATCTGTGCACATTTTAGTTTTCTTAAGGAACTGCAAAAATCCATGGAAAAATATTGGACTAATCACAACTTTAATGTGTAGTATATTTAGTTGCCTTTTAAAAAAGATACCTTTTGAAAATATAACCTGTCTTTTCTCAAACTAGATAAGGATGAAACCTATCTCCAAATTATGAAGAATATTGTGAGTATGTCATATAAAATAAGTTTAGGAGCTTGTGTGGAATAAATTATCTTAGTATAAAGACACAAAATTGTACTTTATTTCTGTAAGTGGTAATATCCTTTTGGGTTTTGTTTACTTACTAAATTAATGTGTTGTTAAAGATTTGGTTGTGTTGCAGATCTTGATTGTTTTGGAATTATTAAAAAGGGGCATCTCGGGCTGGAGTTGTGGCTCAGTGGTAGAGCACTTGCCTAGCACGTGTGAAGCACTGGGTTTGATCCTCAGCACCACATAAAAACAAATCAATACAATAAAGCTAAAAAAAATAAAAATGGGGCATCTTTCACCCCAATCATTTATTTTGAATAAATTATTTAGCTAAATGAGAACCAATTTGTCAGTTCTTCTGCTAAAGGAAATGTGACCATGTCAGGTGTATTTATTATTGCTTTTTATGTTAACATTGAAAATGTGATTTTAATGGTGCATGTTCCAGTGTTTGACTCCCATAGTAGATCAAATAAGGTAAATGAATAAAAGTGAGGTAAATGGAAAGTCTGAGCTGCCTGTACCATCACAAGTGTACCTAATTAAGAAGATGTTTAGGGTTCACCGATTCTTTGATTTCTTAGGTGGGAGAGAATATTCTGAAGGACCTGATTAAGGAATGGTTGCCATGGCAATCACACTCAAAGAATCTAGAGGACACAATGAATCTGTGGGGATCATCCATTTTGATTGATTCAGCTGGTCTTTAAAGTTCACTCAAACAGCTGTTGTTTTGATTTTATTTTTCCATATAATTCATCCAATTGATTGGCGATTGGGGATCATTTAAGCTTGTTGGTTACTAGAAGTAGCTACTGGCTTATGCTAGGATAATATAAATGGTTTATCTGATTTCACTTATTAGTTCTGTCAGGGTGGGATAAGATTTTTTTTGGGGGGGGATAAGATTAATATGATTTATTTTAAAGCATGACTGACCCTAACGTGTTTGGGTTTTATTTTGAATTACTTTACTGTTACCACATTTTGCCCAGTGTGTTTGGCTGCCTTTCTGTTTTTATTCTTTGACTTGTACAATATTATCAACACAGTTTGTATTGTCTTATCAGAGCCACAGTTGTACACTACAGATTAAAAAGTATGCACAAATATACCTACCATGAGTGTCTTCAACCTCACACCCTAACTAATGTTAGTATAGACAGTAAAATGATACAGAGACACAAACACAGTTCAGATCTCACTGTAGGTTTTTGTCCTTTGTGGAGTGGTTCTTGATGGAGCAACCACAAACTATGGAATGGAAGGCTGCCCTAGCAGGGGTCTAAGTTGGACACCAGTTTGAGAGCCTTACCTCCTCAGCCTTTGAATCTTTCCCTCTTCTGCCCTCTGGAGGGTGTCAGGGAACATGAGATGCAAGGAACTCCTTTGAAAGGGATAGACAAGAGTCCTGATCTGGTTACTAGAAGACAACTTCCCTGCCCCTTCCCCACCTCTAGTCCCCAACTTGAAACCAGAACTTGAAGAGGTGGGGATCAGACAGAGAAGACAGGGAAGCCATGGCAGGGCTGAGATCTTTTTTTTTTTAGTTGCAAATGGACGTTTATTTTATTTATTTACATGAGGTTCTGAGAATCGATCTCAGTGCCTCACACATACTAGGCAAACACTCTACTACTGAGCCATAACCCCAGCCCAGGGCTGAGATCTTAAGAAGTTGTTGTGCTGGTTCTTTAAGCAGAGAACCAGGTTCCTTCAAATAGAACCCAGTACAAATTGTATCCATCCCTAGGAAAAATCAATTGGACAAGAGTAAGATGAAGTAGGATACTAAGGCTAGAATGTGACGGATTCAGGTTTGTAGTTCAAGTTGGATGCCAAGTGTTTGTGAAAGCATATGAAATTATTATCTGTTTAATAACATTTTGATACTTTGCCTGCTATACTAGTAGTAATGATTACATATCTAATACTGAGTATGAATAATTATATATCTATATAATATTCAGTGAGTACCTGTTCATAGGAGGCACTGCCAAGGGCCTTGAATGCGCTTACCTTTTTACTATTGTGAGGTAGGTTGCCATTATGATGCTCATAGAGGTTTGGCAGGTAATACAAGTTGGGATCAGTGTTTGAACCTAGGCAGTGTGACTCTGGCACCCGGGCTATGAACAGCTGTGCCATGCTGCATTCCTGTTGCAGCTACATGAAAGAGTGTGGCATCTTCTAGAAACAGTGAGTTCCATATGAGTGGAGTGTGAGTGATGGGACAGGAGACAGAGCAGGGCTTTTTGTATGTATATTCCATGCTGAGTACTGGGAGGTAGAAAAGAAACATCTCTGTCCCTGCCACCAAAAAACTTAAACTTCTGTAATAGAAATGAGATGTAGGGGCTGGGGTTGTGGCTTAGTGGTAGAGCGCTTGCCTAGCATGTGTGAGGCACTGGGTTCAATCCTCAGCACCACATATAAATAAATTAAAAAATAAAGATCCATCAACAACTAAAAATATTTTAAAAAAGAAATGACATGTAACATGAAACAAATAATGCCTATTTATATGATAGAATATTAAAATATTGTCTCTACTTAAGTATAGGTGGGAAGTGGACTAGAAGGTGCTCCTTTGAGTTCAGGCACTTTAAAACATTCTCTTTAATGAATGTTTTTGAATGTTTGCTAATCATCAGCAGCACAAATTTGCCTTCCACTGACTGGGCTTTTCACCTAGTGACAAGAACCCTGTCCCTGTAGTTAACAGTTTTGTACACTGTGAGTTCAGAAGAGTAATTCTTAACTACGACAGTTATCATTAAGATATCTTAAAGAGATGAACCCATTGGCCTATTGAATGGAACCAGCTCTTTATTGTAGAGTGTATAAATTGTTTATAGCTACTGCACTACTGCCTGTTTGGTAATCAGACTGGATATGGTTGGTATGAGGTGGGGGGATTTCAAGCCTAGTTAAAAATCCTTGGCTTATGTTTGCTCTATTCCCATGGATACTTCTTGAGAGCCTCCAGTGTGCCAGGTACTGTTCTGGGTGTGGGGGTAGAACAGTGAAAAAACAGATGGGTCCTGCTCTCAGGGAAGTATCTTTTCCTTAGATTTTGATCATAAGGCTGTGTAAGGCATGAAGTGGTGATGTGTATGGGCCTACGGGCAGCATGTCATGGTGAACTGTATTTGTATCAGGGATGGGAACAAACACAGCACACCTGTTTCCTAGTGCAGTAGAGCCATCCATACTGGGATGAGCCTGCCTGCCTGCCTGCATCCTAATCCTGTTGTTGATTGGAGATAACTTCAGTGGTCACACAGCACCTCATCTCCATGGCAACACCTCTAAATATTCCTCTGGTGACTTGTGTTCTACATTCTAGCTGGATCAGAGCCCTCCTGTGGCAAAATATTCTAAAGATGTTAAAACAGAAAAAAAGGCTCAACTAATAAATCTATTCTAAACGACTGAGTCATTTGTTTTGATTACCCGGGTGATTGCCAAATGTTAATTTAAAACTGAAATAGGCCATGAGCTCACTCCCCTAACAATGCTGAGTGTTTGAGCTAATACAGCTTGATAATGAGGGAGCCAGATCCACTGCCAGTGCTAATGTTATATGATAAACAGACATTTGGAGAAATGTGCAGGACATCTTGGCAGTTTTCTGTTAACTCTAAGGGTTGTAAATACAAAGTAGAGTGTTACCATGAGCTATTTCAAAGGAAGTTTTTTATTTTTTTTAGAATTTCTGACTTTTCTTCTAAAAAGGTAACTTTGTTTCTTGATTCTCATTTTTTCCCTAACTTAGGCAAGTGGAAGCTGTTCCCAACAGTATCCAGCCCTTGCTGAATACATCTTGTTCTCCACACATCCAGTGTGAGGTAAGTTTTACTAATTGCCACAGATTCTTATGCTGATCTCCAACCTTCCAATTTGTAGTGTTAGGGGCAGCATTGTACGAAGGGCTTTATTTGTACAGGAGGTTTAAGAGGTTTATTTTAATTGGCCCAACCACTATCACTGCTTACCCTAAATATTAGCTCTCTGGGGAATGCCTTTTCAACGGAAAATCTCATTTGTTTTGAACTTGGGGGCATGAAAAATGAGTGTGCTAGGCACAACAAAACTGGTAGAAGGTAGTTTGAAAATAAAGACCTGCTCATGTGCAGCATGAACGGTAGGGAGCAGGAAAGCTGCATGGAGCAAATACCAGGATGGGAGAGAAGAGACTGCTGCTGGAGACCAGAAAAGCTTGTGCTGACTGTATCAACCATCAGAAATATTTCTGCCCTGAGTAGAAAGAGGCAAGGTGTGGGACTGCCAATGCAAAATCTCATTATAGAAACACCAAAGAGTACTTCTGGTGGGTCACATTAACATGCACCAGAATATTTTTAAAAAAATTCACCCCGAAGTTCAGAGCAGCCCTGCTACATTGCTGTGAGCAGCATGATGGCCCAGAACTTTTATTTACCATACATTGGCTAGGTATCCTCTGTCCTCTTCATTTAGCTATAGTGGCTTATTTATATTCTGTGATAATCCAGAAGAAGGGAAATCTAAAAGATGGTTTGCTCAGGCACAATGCAGGAATAGTTGCTCGTTTTTTGTGCCCTAGGCTCATGCATTTACAAGAGGAGATGTGACATTTTCCTACACTGTACCACTCAGGATTTCCAGTTTTATCCATCAAAAGGTTATTGTGTTTTTGCCTTTTCCATTCCCCCTTCCCCATGCAGCCAGACATTCAGTGTAGGTACTTACATCAGATGTTTGCTAGGTCACCTTTGTTATGTCTAATGGCAGACTCCATCTCAGGTTGTAAAATACAGATTGAGTATCACTTATCTGAAAAGCTTTAGACCAGAGTGTTTCAGATTTCAGATTTTGGAGTATTTGAGATACCTTGGGGATGGGACTGAAGTCCAAACGTAAAATTAATTAATGTTTTATATATACCATATTCACATGGCCTGAAAGTAATGTTTCATAATATTTTTACTACACTGACTGACACACATCACATGAGATTAGGTGTAGAAGTTTGTCTTTGTGGTATAATGTTGATGCTCATAAAGGTTTCAGTTTGGGGAGATTTCAGATCTTTAAGATTTTCAGATTAGAGATACTCAACCTGTATATCTATTCAGATACCCAAGTCTATTAAACCTGACAGAGTGAAAAACATAGGGCAAATTTTGAGGTGTCTTTAATCTGAATTTTCCCCATTCTGTGTTTTCAGTTCTGGTGGTAGTTAGAAGTCCTTCCAAGGGTCTGGGACTTTAAAATGGCTAATAGTAAAAATCAAAGTGAATTCTTCATCCTTACCTCTGAGCCCTGTCATATCTCTCATTCATAAGTGGCTATTTACCCAGCACAGTGTCTCCAAACTTAAAAAAAAAACATCATAGAAACCTGTCTTCCAAAAAAAATCTTAGTGCTAACCCCGATGAAGAAAACCAAAGCAGAACTGCTTTGGCTCAAGCAGGAGTCTGTGACTCTGTCACCCTTCCCCTGAGGAATCCTACAGTGCTCTAAAGAGCAGAGATTTATGTTTCCCATTCCCACCTCCCTTATTCATCAGCATCCACTAATCAGAGAGACCATTCGGCATTTGGTTTTTTGGGATTGGCTTACTTCACTTAGCATAATGCTTTCCAGTTCCATCCATTTGCCTGCAAATGCCATAATTTTATTCTCTTTTATTGCTGAATAATATTCCATTGTGTATATGTACCACAGTTTCT
>PVHX01028969.1:0-17400 GCA_004024805.1 Geosciurus inauris
GTTGCTTAGCACTTTGCTTTTGCTGAGGCTGGCACTGAACTCGTGATCCTCCTGTCTCAGCCTCCTGAGCCTCTGGAATTACTGGCATGCATCACCATGCCCTGCAGTATTTGTTCTTCATGACAAATGGTCTATGATGTTGACACATCTGATATATTAGTTTTCTTTAAAACAGGGCAGTTATTTATTATAGTTTTATGACAATAAACTACAGATATTACAGTAGTTTTTTAGGAAACAGGGCTGCTGTATTTTTAGTTTTAGATGCTATAGTATGCATATCATATAATAATTAAAGATCAGAGGGAGCAATTATACTAATTTATAGGTTGTTATAATATGGATATAATAATAGTTAAAAGGTGAGAGGGCTACTTGTATCGATGCTATGACTATCATATTAGTACAGAGGTAAGAGGACTGCTTTCCTATCAGTAACAGATACTGCTATATACATACTACTACAGAAGATAACTGCTTTTGTGTCAGTAATAAATGCTAAAATATGGATATCAAAACAGTACAAAGGTCAGAGGTCTGCCTTGCTATTACTAATGGATCCTATATGTGGGCATCATGAGAGTACAAAGATAAGAGGACTGCTTTTATACCAGGAACAAATGCTATTATATGGGTTTCATAAGAGTACAAAGTTAAGAGGATTGTTTTTATGTCAGTAGCAGATGCCATAACTTTCCTTTGTATTTAAAATAAATATTTTATCCAAATTGTTCCCTTTAAAACTAATCCATAGCACATTTTTGGCCTCACATTTAATAAAATATCCATATTTAATAAAATATGGCCTTAAATTTAATAAAACTGTTAGTTTTAGATGGTATAGTATGGATATTTTATTAAATTTAAGGCCAAAAATGTACTACTGATTAGTTTTAAATGATATATTAGTACTAAAGGCTACAGAGCAAGTATAATATTCATTTTAGATACTGTAATATGGATACTTTATACTGTTAAAAGGCCACAGGGCAACTGTTATTTCCATTTTAGCAGACACAGTGTTGATATTATATTAGTATTAAAGGCCATGGAGTGTCTAGCTGATTAGCATTAGATGCTATAGTATGAATATTGTATTAATATGAAAGGTCACAGAAGAGCTATATTACATTATGTTGTCACAGTATGTTTATAATATTTATAATGTCAGAGAGCAGCTCCTATAGTACTTTAGCATGCTATATTATACATACTATATTAGTATGAAAACTCTGTTGGGTCTGGTGGTGCACACCTGTCATCCCACAGACTAGAGAGGCTGAAGTAGAAGGATTGAAAGTTTAAGACCAGCCTCAGCAACATGGTGAGACCCTAAGCAACTTATCAAGATCCTGTCTGTAAATAAAAATAAACAAGTTCTGGAGATATGGCTCAGTGGTTAAAGTGTCCTGGTTTAAATCCCTGGTACCAAAAACAGTATTAAAGCCCAAAGTTCAGTTATTATATTAGTTTTATGTACTATACTACACATAGCCTATTAGTACTATGCTATTATATTAGTTGTGGATATTATAGTTTGGATACTATATTACTATCAAATGCCAGAGGGCAACTACTATATTAACTTTAGATGCTATAGTATGGATTTCATAATAGTACTAAAGTCCAAAGAGCAGCTGTTAGTTTTAGATGGTATAGTACGGATATTTTATTAAATTTAAGGCCAAAAAGGTGCTATTGATTAGTTTTAAAGGGAATAGCTTGGATAAAATATTCATTTTAAATACCAAGTAAAACTATTATATTAATTTTAGAAGACATAGTTATAAGATGGGTATTATATTAGTATTAATGTCCACAGAGCAGATATTATATTAGCTTGAGAGGCTGTAACAGGAATATTATTTAGTATAAAAGATTACAGGGGAGCTATTAGATTAGCTTTTGACATGACAGCATGAATATTTTATTAATATTAAAGGCTACAGGGAAGGCAGTATATAAACTTTAAATGTTTGATTATGGATTATGTAATAATATTAAAACCTCAAAGCAGTTATTATATTAGTTGTGCTTGCCATAGTATGGGTATTACATCAATATTATATTATAATGGGGCATCTATTATATTAGTTTTAGATGCTGTGGTATGGATATTATATTAATATGAAAGGCCACAGGAGTGCCACAATATTACATGAAGTAATCATAAGGTACACAAAATATTAATACTAAATGCCAGAGGGCAGTTCTTACACTATTGTAAGATGCTACATCACACATCCTATATTAGCATTAAAGGCCAAAGTTTGCTTATTGTATTAGATTCAGATGCTTTATTATAGATATCATATTAGTATTAAACTCCACATGGCAGCTATTATATCAGATTCAGATACTATATTATGGATCAATTATTAATATAAAAGACTAAAAGGCGAGCCATTTTATCAGTTTTAGATGCTATAACAAGGTAATCAAATTAGTATAATGGCCGCAGAAGAGCTCATATGTTAGTATTACAAGCCCCAGGGGAATGTTATGTTTTAGATGATATAATATGTATATCTTGTTTGCCTGAAAGATCACAGGACAACTATTGTATCAGTTTTAGATGCTACTATATTATTATTAAAGGCATCAGGGCAACTATTATATTTGTTTTAGATTCCATGGCATGTATGATATTTAGTATTAAGGTCACAATTCAACTATTGTATTCATTTAGTTGCTAGAGTTTAATATTATATTAATATTAAAGATCACATGGCAGCTATTATATCAATTTAAGGTGATATAATATAAATACCATATTAATATTAAAGCCACCAGGTCAACAATTATGTCACTCTTACATGATTGAGTATTAAAGTCAACATGGCATTTAATATATTAATTTTACTTTTATAGCATGAATATCATATTAACTTAATGGCTACAAAGCAGATGTTATATTAGCTTAAGGTTCTATAATATGAATATCATGTTAATATCAAAGGTACACAGTATATGTTTATCAGTTTTAGGTGCTATAGGATAGATGTTAAACAAATATTAAAATTCATCAGGAAGTTATTATATTGGTTTCACAGGTTATAGAATAGATATTATATTAATAATAGAAGCCACTGGACATCTATTACATTGGTTTTATAGTCCATAATATCAATATCATAATAATGTTAAAAGCTACAAGGACAAGGCTGCAGTTGTAACTCAACAGTCAAGTGCTTGCCTGACACACATGAGGTATTACATTCAATCCTCAGCCTCACATAGAAAAAAATAAATAAAATAATGGTTAAAAAAAAAAAAGACTATCAGGTTAGCCAGGCAGGGTGACACATGCCTGTAATCCCAGCAGCTCAGAAGGTTCAGAGGCAGAAGAATCATGAGTCCAAAGCCAGCCTCAGCAAAAGTGAGGCACTAATTAATTGTGAGACCCTGTCTCTAAATAAAGATATAAAATAGGGCTGGGGATGTGGTTCAGTGGCTCAGTGGCCAAGTGCCCCTGAGTTCAATCCTGGTTTAAAAAACAAAAAAGTGCAAAGTTACACACACATTTTTTTAAAAACTACAGGGAGCTATTATGTTAGTTTTAGATGCTAGAATACAGATATCACATTAGATTTAAAGGCTAAAGTGCAGATATTATATTCATTTTAGATTCTATAATTAGGATATCATATTAATATTAAAGCCTCTGAATGGCACTGATATACATTTTTGATGCTGTAAAATGGAAATTATATTGATATAAAAGTCCACAGAGGAGTTATTTTATCAGTCTTCCATGATATTGTACGGATATATCAGTAAGAAAAGCCATAGGATGATTATCATATTAGATTTAGAGGCCAGGGTATGGATATTATATCAATATTAAAAAGTTTAAATGGAAGATCTTATATGAGTTTTAGGTGCTATACAATGTATTTTATATTAATATTAAAGGGCAAAGGGAAGCTATTACATTAGGTTTACATGGTGTTGTATGAATATTACTTTAGCATTAAAAGCCATAGGGCAGCTATTAGTTTTAAAAGACAGAACATGTTGATCATATTATTAAATGCCTAGGCCTGGCAGCTATTTTGTTAGTTTTAGGTGTTATGGTATGGATAACATATCAGTACCAAAAGCCAATAGGGCAGCAATTATGTCAGTTTTTGATGATATAGTATGGACAAACTCTCTAATACTGAGCTACTTCCCCAGCCCTTGGTGAGAAGTTTTAACTCCAATACCAAAAACCAATTGACAGAGAAAAATATTAAAAACGTAAACTTTATAAAATTAAATTTTACCAAGTGCAGTGTTGCATGCCCATGATCCCAATTGTTCAAAAGGCTGAGGCAGGAAGATTGCAAATTTGGTGCCAGCCCCAGCCTCAGCAACATAACAAGGCCCTAAGCAACTTAGAGAGACCCTGTGAGAAAATTAAAAATAAAATATTTTCAATCCCCAGTACCCCCCCAAAAAGTAAATATCTGAACAGACACATGACCAAAGAAAATATAAAGATGGCAAACAATTATATAAAATGATGCTCACCATCACATGTCATTAAGGAAATGCAAATTAAAACAATAATGAGGTAGCATGGCACAGCTATTGGAACTGCAAAACTCTAAGAAATGGCAGCACACCAACAATTACAGCACTCTCAGGCGTAACTGGGAGAACGCCTGGTGCAGCCACTATGGAAAACAGTGTGTCAGTTTTTTCCAAAGCAAAACAAGTGTGATCTATGACTCAAGAGTGTGCCTATAAATTACCTGTATTTAGACAAGTGCTTTGGAAAAACATGTCTGGGGAAAAAAAAAACAAGCATGTAATTATTCACAGTAGTTCTGCTGCTGCTGATAAGATAGACAAAAAATTAGAATGTCTTCCCATAGCTGAATGCACACCCAACACAGAACAGGAAGAAATAAACTACCAATCTACACAAAGATACAGATAAATCCTGTCTGGCATGTTACTGGGTGACAAAAGCCAGGCTGAAGAGCCTACATGCTGTATAGCCTAACTTTTATGACATTCTAAGAATGACAGAATTACAGCCAAATGAGAATATATACAGAGTGAGGCTCAGGAGGGTCCCCAGCACAGGAGCCTCTGTCCACATGGAGTTTGGGGAGCACCACCTTCCTTGTGAATGGATGTGTTCAGCAACACATCCATCCTTGTGAATGGATGGTTCAGAAACTCTCTGAACCACTTCTATCAGAGACTTCTGTGGAGACTTAATCATGTAGGCATGATGGACTATTAACTAAATCTCCAGCTTTTTTCCTCAGAGTGGGAAATGGAAAGTTCTAAGCTTTTAATTATCATTTGGTCTTTATCATGACCATCCTCCATCCTCAAGCTGCACTGGAGCCCACCAAGAGTCCCTATTGGAGTGAAAGTTCCTCCTAAAGCTAAGGAGATTTTGCAGAATTTATGAGTTCTGTGCAAAGAGCCAATGTTAGAACAAATGATGCTCCTAAGGCTCCATCATTAAGGAAATATGAAGACTTGGGAGCTCTGTGCCAGGAACTGGGGACAGAGGCCAAATGTGGATTTCTTCTTGAAAGAAGACAACCTATAATCTGGAACAATATGACACAACCTATAATCTGGAACAATAATGAATTCATTGCTCTTCCTCCAGAAGAACATGGACAATGTGGACATGCAGAGAACAGTGACTTCACAGGAAGAAACCCGAAAGGCATTATGTCAGCCAGGTGAGCACAGTAAGAACTGAATAACATTCACTTAAAGGCATGAGGTAACAGAGCGACTCTCCACCTCTGTAATGTCCTTCCCCAGACCCACAGCCCCAGGCTAAATATGAAAAAATAAACCCCAATGAAGAACAATCTCAAAAATACCTGAAAAGTCCTCCTCAACACTACCAAGGTCAGTGAAACAAGGAGGGTCAGAGAAACTTTCACCCTGAGAGGAGTGTATGGAGACATGAGGACTGGAGGTTGTGGGGGTCTTGGATGGGGTCCTGGATGGGGTCCTGGAACAAGAAGAGGCAGAAGTGAGAATCCAAAGGAAATACAACTTCAGTTAGTAATAGCATACCAGTATTTGTTCCTCACGACAAATAGTCTAAGATTTAAACACATCCAAGATAGCTCACGTAAGTCATCACAAGAGAAAAAACTAGGTTGAGCTACCTAAAACTCTCTGCATTTTCTTTGCTATTTTTGTATAAAGATTAAATTGCCCTAAAATAAAATCTTAAGACTTTGTTATTTATTTTCAAACACCTACTTGTTTATTTTTACAGTTAATTGCTAGTAACGTAACGCTCTCAGCTACTTTTGTATTTAATATGAACACAAAAATTTTTCATAACACTAAAGTTAAATAATTCAATATAATATACAAATCAAGATAAGTGATTCTTTTAGAAAATTTACATTAAAGTTATAGCACACATGTGAAAACTCTTTATATTTTTATGCTGTCACTAGGTCCTAGGTGGTCCTTCTAAAAACATAATCACTTTAGACTAGAGAAAAGTAACATTTTAGAGACTATTTCAACTCATGCATGAATTTTCTCAAAGGAGTGGTTTTGTAAAAAGAAAATATATATATATATATATAAATACACACACACATATACATATATATATATATATCCCAATTGCAAATTATTTACTCACTGTGATTAGATCACTTATCCCAAAGAATCCTTGTCTCTATTTTGCTTTTGTGTATATCCTTTAGCAGTAATAGAATCAAATATCTGCCACTGGGACAAATGGTCAAAGGAAAAAAAAAGATGAACAGGACTGGCAATCATGATGAGTAACACCTTGCAAGCAGATGAGTTTAAAAAGACATCAGCATCCATCTCCTCCATGATGCTCTGCAGAAAGTGGTGAAACTAGAGAAACACAAGTGGCAACACAGTCCATGAGTGATCCTAGATGCTGCTATGTTAGGGTGAAATACTTTAGCTTTTAGAAATCACAAAGAATTATTGGATGTCCAAACTCTTAAATGTTTCCAAATTCAGTCAAATTTCTAAGCAATATTGTTGTCACTCCAGCTAGTCATTTAGCTAATGATAACAAAAGGATCTATGGGGCTATGGATGGAGCTCAGTGGAAAAGTGCTTGTCCAGCATGCAGAAGGCCCCAGATTCAATCCTCAGTGCCAAAATATTTTTCACGCCAAACATCTAATCATAGACAACCATGGCAGGTGTGGAAAAGGACAGAAGTCATTATGTCAACCTCCCAAAAATGATTAAACTAAACCTACACTTTATTCAGCTTACAATATTAACATGTCTAACCTCTGTTTATACTACATATTCAAATATTAGAGCCCTTTAAATGTGATAAAAAGTGTGTGTATTTTTTTAATGAATCAAACAAGTATGAGAGATATACTCAACTCTGCTACAAAGCCACTTATATGCACAGAGGGGCACTGACATTAAGATGAAATATAATCATGGAGCTTGCCACATGAAATAGCCCTAAGTACTAATCAATACATTATCTTGAAATAAAAAATTGAAATTTATAAAATAAAAAGTACATTGGTACATTTTTAAAAAATATTTTTCAGTTTTCAATAAATCTTGTGTTTATTTTATTTATTTACTTATACATGATGCTGAAGATCAAATCCAGGGCCACACATGTGCCAGGCGAGCACTCTACCACTGAGCCACAACTCCAGCCCCACACTTGCACCTTTTTAAATGATATTTTGTAAAGAGGTGAAACAATTAAAAGGGTCTCCAACATGAATTCCTGAAAATGTATAAAGAATCATGCTCATTAGAAGGCCCCTTATCTTGCCTACAACGAATAAGACAAACTAACTTTCTGGTGAATGAAGAACTGTAACAAGACCTATTGATATGCCTTCTAAGTTTCAAAAGTAGAAAAGAAAATTGTGTTTTAAAAAGTTTATTTTTAATAAATGTATCTGAATTACCACAAACAACTACTGGCTTCTCTCTAACATATTATAATGATGTGCATCCTGAGGACATCTATATTGGTTTTAAGTATCATGCCATATAATAGCTGATGTTAACAATATCACTATCCATCATCTTGCTTCTATATTCTAAAACTTATTTGAAATTTATCTTTGAATAATTTCATTCAAATCCAGAGTGATGTGGCATATGTGTCAGTGTGTAAATACATGATATTTTTAAATGACACCTCTGGATACCTCTGACAGTTGAGTCCTGCAAAGACATCTTCCGTGTGTGTGTCCACGGTGCTAGGATCCAAGTCAGGGCCTCTCACATGCCAGGCAAGTGATCTGCCACCCAGATGCACACTCAGCCTCCACAGATATCTCAAGAAGCAGAAATTAATTAAAATTATTTAGGATTATCATGAGAAATTTCAAAGAATTCTCTCAAAAACAAAGTAAACTAAAAATATATGTTTAATATTGTTAATGAAAAACAGCAGAAGTTCACATTATTAAGAATTCTGTAGAAAACTCGAAAACTGTGAAATTAAAAGTTGAATAGGAGAAACCTACCACATGGAACTTAGAAACCTGTAGGACATGGGGAATTTCCTAGTAAACACAGAGAATGCAACATGAAAAGAAAATCTTGAACTAATGGTTAGAGATCTTCCATTGAAAAGACTGCAAGGTCATTGAGGTTCACAGCTGAGTGTTACCTGACCTTTCACAAATTCTCATTTTATTTCAAACATTCATGATTGAGAGAAAAGAGATGACCCTCCTAAATAAATTTTATAGTATATCAAAGCCTGATATAGTCAAGATAATTCATCGAATGCAGGATATCAGTGTTTATAAAACAGACCATTTTGTATATGTTTTATATATGTATATTTTTCAAATATACTTATATTTGTATTCGTATATATGAATGAAAATGTTTAGACCCTAAACACCAACTATTTTCTACATTAGTCCTATACATATGAATATATTTGTATATATACATAAAATTTTATATATATTTCATAAAATTTTTAATAAAATTTTTATTTTATAAAATTATATATATATATTTTATAAAATTTTATATTTGTGTATATATATAAAATTTTCAAATCCTAATCTGATCCCAGTTTTCTACATTAGTCCTAGACCTACCAATACACCTCACCAAAATCTCTAAACAAAAAACAACACTTGACATGAATATACCTACATATTTGGGCATATAACTTCATAAAACCCCATAGATATCATATATATACTAATTTCCCTAGCCATACTTCAAATTTCACACATAATAGAACAATACTGCTTAGATTAAAAATATCCATAGACTGGCCAAGCAGTGGTGCAGGCCTATAATCCCAACAGCTTGGGAGGCTGAGGCAGGAGCATCTCAAGTTCAAAGCCAGCCTCGGCAAAGCAAGGTGCTAAGCAACTCAGTGTGACCCTGTCTCTAAATAAAATACAAAATAGGGCTGAGGATCTGGTTCAGTGTTCAAGTGTCCCTGAGTTTAATCCCTAATGCCCCCCCAAAAATCCATAGATAAAAGTATATATATTGCAGATGCCACTGCTGAGCCCAGAGGTCTTTTCTCTGGGCACAGCCCTGCTACTGCTGAGGTTGCTGCCACAGAGGTCTTTTCTCCTAGTGGCTGCTGACTACTCCACTACTGCCAATGCTGCTGCCACTGATACCACTGCTGCCACCCTAAGGTCACCTGAAGGTCTTCTTTCTGGGTGCTGCTGCCCACTCAGATGCAGCTATCCATTGTTGCCACTGCTGCTGTCCCCTGGAGATTGCCTGGGTGAGGCTTCCCACACAGCCACAGTTGCAGGCACCTCTACAGCCACCACTGCCACTGTCCCACTATAGCTACTGTTGACCCAATGCCAGCTGCCACCAACCCCCACCACTACTGCTGCCATAAACCCCTGCCACTACCACTGCTACCCCCACCAAGAAGTCTGCTGCCAGAGAGACACCAGCTGTGGTTGCACATGGCTGCATACATCTTGGGATGCTGGCCATGGCCTGGGGGGCCAGGGTGCCAACAGATGTGCCACCACAACCACCTCTGTCTGGGGACTCTAGCCAGGACCTGAAGTCCGGTGTGGGGGTGCCTGTGGGTTTGGCAGTGCCTGGGGTCTTGCTGCTGCTTCTCAGGGTCACAACTTTGCATGAACATATCCCTGGTGGCCTCTCCACAAGTCAAAGGAGCATTGAGATCTTGGAACTGCAGCATGGCTGAGTCTGAAGTATCTGAAGCCAGATTGGTGGGATAGTAACTGGGCATGTGAGGGCTGATTCGGGCCTGGTGATCCTGTGAGCCATCAGAGACAGGGTTGAAAAATGTTTGAACACTGATGGAGACAGTTCAATTTTCCATTGAGATTTATTTTATTTTATTTTCCTATTCACTAGTAACTACACCATATTTGGAGCAGGGTGTTTTTTGTGCATCAATGTGTGGAGGACAGTGACATATGAATGGTGTTTTGCAGTTTTGTTTTATTCTTGTATCTTTAAATCTTTTTCTTTGTATTCTTTCTTTTACTTGTCAGTTTTCATGGATTTTCTTTCCAATTTTCTCTAACCAACAGCCAATCTCTGTCATTTCCCCTTCCATTCTTCCTGTGAATTTTTGCTTCTAGCTTTTCTCTTTCTCTCTTGTGAACATTGCATACTATGTTACTTCTGTTCTTTCATCCACCATTTGAAATTGTAAACCCTTTTAGCAAATTTTCTGTTTATAGTGTACATAGTTATTAAACTCATCATTTTGGTTTATTGTGAGAAACCAGTAGATACCTTACTTGGAGTTATTAGTTTTAAGGTTATATATTATTTACACTGGGTACTCTTGATATTGGCCTCACCCTTAAAGGTGAGGCACTGGAAACTTTTAGGGACACTATAGGTCTTCCGGGTAGAATTTGTGCTGCCTTCAATCCATACCTCTAGATGGGAAAACACACGAACAACATGAAAAAACAAGGGAATAAAGCAGCCCAAACAAGCCAAGATGCTCCAATGATAAAACTTACTGACAATACAGTAGAACAAATGACCAAGAAAGAGTGCAGAATGGACATAGTTAAACTGATTGGTGAAGTAAAGGATAGTATAAGAAGTGAAATCAAAGATAAAATACAGAAAGTGAAAGATCACTTCAATAAAGAGAGATTGTGAAAACAACAAGCAGAAATCCTCAAAATGAAGACATCAATAAACCAAATTATAAATTCAATAGAAAGCATCACCAACAGACAGGACCACTTGTAAGACACAACCTCAAGCAATGCAGACAAAATATATAATCTTGAAAATATAGTTGACCATGCAGAGAAGATGCTAAGAAACCATAAATAGTATACCCAAGAATTATGGGATAACATGAAAACACTAAATTTAAGAGTTATCAGAATAGATGAAGGAGCAGAGATACAAACCAAAGAATGTACAATCTTTTCAATGACATAATATCAGAAAATTTCCCAGACCTAAACAGTGGAATGGAAAATGAAATACAAGAGGCTTCCAAGAGCCCAAATGTACAAAATCACAGCAGACCCACACCAAGACACATTATAACAAGAATGACTAATAAAGAGAATAAACATAAAATCTTAAAGGACATGAGAGAATAGAATCAAATTACTTATGGGCAGAAGCAATTTGGATCTCAGTTGATTGCTCAACACAGACCTTCACAGCTAGGAGATCCTGGAATAATATATTTCAAGATATGAAAGAAAATTAATGCCAATCAAGAATTTTATATGCAGCAAAATGGTTTCAGATTTGAAGATAAAACTAAAACCTGCATGATAAACAAAAATTAAAAGAATTTACAACTAGAAAGACTGTACCACAGAACATTCTCAACAAAATATTCCATGAGGATAAAGTAAAACAAAAGTATGAAAACCAGAAAAGGGAGAAATTACACTAATGAATATGCAGCCAAAGGAGAAACCAAGTCAAATTAAAAACCAGAAATAAATCAAAATGACAGGGAATACAAATCATATCTCAATAATAACCTTGAATGTTAATGGCCTAAACTCGTCAATTGAAAGACAGACTGGCAGATTGGATTAAAAAGCAAGGCCTAACATTATGCTGTCTCAAGAGACTCATCTCATGAGCAAAGATATTCACAGTATGAAGGCAAAAGGATGGAAAAAGCACATCACTCATGTGGATCATGTAAACAAGCAGGGGTTTCCATCCTCATTTCAGATAAGGTGCTCTTCAAGCCAAAGTTAATCCGAAGGGAAAAAGAAGGGCATTTTATTCTACTTAAGGAGAGTATCTATCAGCAAGACAGAACAACTATAAATATTTGTGCCCCCCAAAATGGAGTATCTATGTACATCAAACAAACCCTTTTCAATATTAAGAAGAAAATAGATCACTACACAATAGTACTGGGTGACTTTAACACAACTGTCTCACTATTGGGCAGATCCTCCAAACAAAAACTAAATAAAGAAACTATAGAACTAGATAATACAATCAATAATGTAGACTTAACAGACATATATAGAATATTTTATCCATCAACAAGTGAATATACTTTCTTCTTGGCAGCATATGGCTTCTTCTCTAAAATAGATCATATCTTATGCAACACAGCAACTCTTAGTATATTTAAAAAAACAGAGATAATACCCTACATTCTATTAGGTCACAATGAAATGAAATTACAAATCAATGATAAAACAAAAAAATAGAA
Source organism: Geosciurus inauris (assembly GCA_004024805.1). Lineage (NCBI taxonomy): Eukaryota > Metazoa > Chordata > Mammalia > Rodentia > Sciuridae > Geosciurus > Geosciurus inauris. The sequence continues at coordinate 12,668 of PVHX01028969.1, forward strand.
GCTATTCTAACAAATGAAGATTAATAATACACTATTGAACTATGAATGGATGGCAGAAGAAATCAAGGATAAAATAAATTCTTAGAGGTGAATGAGAACACCAATAAAATATATCAAAATCTCTGGGACACTGTGAAGGCAGTGCTAAGAGGAAAGTTTATTGCATTGAGCTCATTCATTAAGAGAATAAAAAGTCAACAAATAAGTGATCGAATACTACATCTCAAAGCCCTAGAAGAAGAACCAATTAACACCAAAAGAAGTACAAGAAATAATTTAAGAAATAGTTAAAATAAGAGCTGAAATCAATGAAATTGAAACAAAAGAAACAATTTAAAAAACTGACAAAAAGTTTGTTCTTTGAAAAAATAAATAAAACAAATCCCTAGCCATGATAAAGAAGAGAAAATTCAAATGACTAAAATACATGATCAAGAAAATATCACAACAGACATGTCTGAAATGCAGAAGATAATTAGAAACTATTCTGAAAAATTATACTTCAATAAAATAGAAAATATTAAAGACATTGACAAATTTCTAGGACATATGGCCTACCCAAACTGAATGAGAAGGTCATACATGATTTAAACAGATTAATTTCAAGTAATGAAATAGAAAATGCCATTGAAAGCCTACCAACCAAGGAAAGCCCAAGACCAGACAGATTCTCAGTCAAGTACTACAAGACCTTCAAAGAAGAATGAACACCAATACTAGTCAAAGTGTTTCATGAAATAGAAAAGGAGGAAACCCTTCCAAACTCATTACATGAGGCTACTGTCACCCTGATACCAAAACCAGACAAAGACACATCAAAGAAAGAAAACTTCAGACCAATATCCCTGATGAACAAAGATGCAAAATTTTTCAAGAAAATTATAGCAAATTGCAGGGCTGGGATTGTAGCTCAGTTGTAGAGCAGTCACCTGGCACCCATGAGGCACTGGGTTCAATTCTCACCAGCACATAAAAATAAAAATAAAGAAGGTATTGTGTTCACCTACAACTAAAACATATATATTTAAAAAATTCTAGCGAATTGCATACAAAAACACATTAAAAAGGTAGTGCACCACAATCAAGTGGGGTTTATCCCAGGGATGCAGGGTTGGTTCAATATATGCAAATCAATAAATGTAAGTCATCATATTAATAGACTCCAAAACAAGAATCATATCATCATCTCAATAGATGCAGAAAAAGCATTTGACAAAATATAGCACTCTTTCATGTTCAAAACACTAGAAAAACTAGGGATAGTAGGAACATACCTCAACATCATAAAAGCTATCTATGCTAAACCCAATACCAACATCATACAAAATGGTGAAAATTTGGAAGACTTGCCTCTAAAAACTGCAAGAAAATAAGGATGTCTTCTTTTACCACTTTTATTTAACATAATCCTTGAAACTCTAGCTAGAGCAAGTAGACAGAAGAAATAAAGGGATACAAATAGGTAAAGAACTCAAATTACCCCTATTTGCCATAGATATCATTATATATCTGGGAGATTCAAAAAATTCCACCAGAAAATTTTGAGAGTAAATGAATTTAGCAAAGCAGCAGGGTAGAAAATCAACACCCATAAATCAAATGCATTTCTGTACATCAGCAATGAATCCACTGAAAGAGAAATTAGGAAACCTACTCCATTCAAAATAGCCTCAAAAAACCAAAACCAAAAAAAACAAACAAAAAAACAACAACCTGGGAATAAGTCTAACAAAAGAGGTGAGAAACCTCTTCAATGCAAACTACAGAACACTAAAGAAAGAAATTGAAGGAGACCTTAGAAGATAAAAAGATCTCCCATGCTCCTGGATAGGCAGAATTATTATTGTCAAAATAGCTACATTCTCAAAAGCAATAAACAGATTTAATGCAATTCCTATTAAAATCCCAATGACATTCTTCATAGAACTTGAAGAAGGAATTATGAAATTTATTTGGAAAAATAAGAGACCCAGAATAGCCAAAGTAATCCTTAGCAATAAAAGTGAAGCAGAAGGCATCACAATACCAGACTTTAAAATACACTACAAAGCTGTAGTTACAGAATGGCATGGTATTGGCACCAAAAGCAGACATGTAGTCCAATGGTAAAGAAGAAAAGACACAGAGACAAACCCACACAAATACAGTTACATCATACTAGACAAAGGTGCCAAGAACATTCACTGGAGAAAAGAGCCTATTTAACAAATGGTGCTAGCAAAACTGGAAATCCATATGTAGTAAAATGAAATTGGACCTCTCTTGCCCTTCACAAAAAGTCAACTCAAAGTGGATCAAAGACTTAGGCACTAGAACAGAGACCCTGAACTTAATAGAAGAGAAATTAGGCCCAAACCTTCATTATGTCAGATTAGGCTCCAACTTCCTCAACAAGACCCCTAAAGCACAAGATGTAAAATCAAGAATCAATAAATGGAATGGATTCAAACTAAAAAGCTGCTTCTCAGCAAAGGAAACAATCAATAATGTAAAGAGACAGCCTATGGAATAGAAAAAAATCTTTACCACACACATGTCAGATGGAGCACTAACCTCCAGGATATATAAAGAACTCAAAAACCTTAACACCAAAAACAAAAAAATAAAACAATAACCCAATCAATAAATGGGCCAAGAAACTGAGCAGACACTTCACAGCAGAAGAAATATAATTGAGGGGCTGGGGTTGTGGCTCAGTGGTAGAGCACTTGCCTAGAATGTGTGAGGCACTGGGTACAATTCTCAGCACTGCATATCAATAAATAAAATAAAGATCCAGGGGGGGCGGTTCCAAGACGGCGGCCTAGACAGTCCACTCTGCGCTAGGCTCCCAGGGACCAAGGCTGGAAGTGGTGGAGGCGCCGTTTTCCAGCCAGCTTACTGGCATCATTCTGCAGTTCACCATCCCACGCAGGAATTTCGCTCGTGTGTGTGTGTGTGAGTACAGGATCACCGGGAGGCAGCGGTAGCCAGGAGGCGTGACTTCGGCGCTGGCCGGAGAAACACAGTTGCAGCCCGGGCCTCGCCCCAGGGCTCTGGCTCTCTGAGACCGAGACTGGAAGTAGCGGGGTGCCATTTTCCAACCAGTTTCTTGGCAGTTCTCTGCGGATCACCGCCCCACACGAGGCTTGCTCGCGCGTGTGTGAGCGCAGGGCCACCGGGAGACAGCAGTAGTCGCAGCGGCATGACTTCGTCGCTGACCGGCAGAGTGCAGTTGTGGTGGGGGATCTGGCCCAGGGCTCCAGCCCGGAGTTTACCCAGGGTGCGCCGGGCCTGCTTCCACACAGGGTGCCTGGCCCCAGCACCCACCCAACTGCGAGAGGCCACTAGCAGATGCTAATGTGGACCGACCATCTCCTGAGCAGAACCCCAGCTATTGTTCTTTGTGGACCACCTCCTAACACGGCGGAACTTCCTACACACCAGGGGGTGCAGTTGAACACCTGGGAGCAAACCTTGGCCATGGTGGAACAGCGACTTCACCAGCGGCCCAGAGTTTCACCTTGGCCTGGGACCAGCACCAAGGATACCAGCCGGGAAAGTCCAGCAAACAACGGACAACGCCACCTACTGGAGGAAAGGAACCATACCTGTGTATTTACACGGAGACTTTTTTACATTTTTTATGCTTATTTTTAATTCTATCCTTTATGTTTTTCACCTAATAGTTCTATTATTTAATATTTTTGTTTTATTTCTCTGCTCTCTTCTTCTTTCCCTTCTTTCTTTTTCCTTCCCTCTTTTCTCTCTTGCTCTTCTCCTACCATCTAAACCCCAACATCTGTGACATCAAATATCTGCTATTCAGTGGGATATGGTAGATTGGGGTTTCTGAACTGTAGACTATAGTGGCAGTATATAGTCTTATAAATTCCAAGTGCATATGTTTTATTTGTCTAGCTATCATCTCTCCCCACCATATTCTTTTCTTCCTCCTTACAGGTCTTTCTCAACTATATGTCGCTCTTTCTAGTAGCACCCAACTTCTCTTGGATTCCTTTTTTATGCACTCTAAGATTAAATAACCATATCCTCACTTCCTACTAACCCAACATTCTGTCCTACACCCCACCCTCAAGTTTCCCTAGCCCACCAAAAGATACTATAGAAACTTGTGCAAATTTATTGGTTACATAATAGATTGTAAAGGAAAACATAATTGTTGTATATCATGACTAAACTGTAAATGTATTTGGGAGCTGTTAGGAGCTACTTGGTTTGAAATCATATACTGCTTGTATTGAGATCAATCAATATCAATCTCCCCTTTAAAGGAGAGGTAACAAAACCCTGCAGGGAAACTATAACCATATAGGAGTTAAAACTGTAGCACCTTGGATTAGCAGAACTAGAAGGAAAGACACAAAAACATCATGAGAAAACAAGGGAAGAAAGTGACTCAAACAAACCAAGATACTACACTACTAGAATCGTTGGTCTGTACAGCAGGAGGAATGACAGAAAAGGAATTCAGGATGTACATAATTAAAATGGTTGGTGACTTAAAGAATGATGTAAGAGAGAAAACCCAGTCAGCAATAGATCACTTTGATAAAGAGATTCATAGGCAAATACAGGAAGTAAGAGATCACTTCGATAAAGAGATACACAGGCAAATACTGGAAGTAAAAAATCACTTCAATAAGGAGATAGAGATTCTGAAAAGGAACCAAACAGAAATCCTTGAAATGAAAGAAACAATAAACCAAATCAAAAACTCAAAAGAAAGCATC
>PVHX01028970.1:0-17451 GCA_004024805.1 Geosciurus inauris
ATCCCCCCAATCATTCCTCCAGAGCCCCCACCTCCCAGGCTGTCCCCTCCCTCCTCAGCTTCGACCACCACAGGCCCCCCTGACAGCCTGGTTCCCTTGGATACAACCTGTGACAGGCACAAGGAGGCCCGTGCCCACCTGTGCTCAGAGTTCAGGCTGAGCTCCCCTGGGCCCCTGCTCTGCTCCCTTGGCCCCAGCCGCCCCTACCCTGCACCCCCAGACCCCACAGTTCCTAGGCCTGAGTCACCTGTCCTGAGTCCCAGCTGACCTCAGCTCTGGAGACGGGCGCTGGACCCACAGTGGCGTCTTTGTACCTCTCTGGCCCGGGTACTGGCTAAACAATACTAACAAGCACTCTCTAATAACCCTGGGGGCGTCCTGAAGGTGCTGGCATGATCCAGGATCCACCCCAGCATGGAAGGTGCTGCTGAGCAGGAAGCCTGTTCTCCAGGGGTGGGGAGGGCGGGGCCCGTGCTCTTTAGGACCAGAGACCCGTGAGCAGCTGGAGGCTGCACACAGGGGGAGACTTTCTGTCCCTGTTCTTGTCACCTTACCCTAGACACATGGTACCTCACTTGCGTGTGAACCTTGGATCCCTGTGTGAAGTGGGCGTGCATTTTCTGTCTTTGAAAAAGTCAGGGAACAATGTACACAGATGATTGACAGAACAGGGCTGCCCCTACCAGTCCTGTGCTAATGCAATTGGGCTCCCTGGGGACCTCCCGCTAGCCAGCCACCGTGCCCCGTGTCCCAGTGGGCTGATTTCTACTGAGTCTTCTAACTGTGTTCTTCTCATAGAATGGTTGCGTTCAACTGGTTGTGGACACCATTGGATGGTGGCAGGGCAGGAAGCTGGGGTCATCATATGGTGTACAGAAGGTAGGACAGAGAGTTTGTGTCCACCCATGCCAGACAGGAGATAAGGCAGAAGGTTGAGGCCTATTGATTATAAATACTGTCCCAAGAAGGTATGGCAGGAGGTTGGGGTCAATGCATGGTGGACACCATCAGGAAGACAGCATGCACAGATGATTGACAGGACAGGGCCATTAGCATGAATCCAGTGCTTCATGCCATTGGAGCTCTCCAGGGGCCTCCCACCAGCCACCCACGTTGCCCCATGTCCCAGCACGCTGAACCGCACAGAGTTCTCCAACTCCACTCTTCCTAGATGCTGGCCATGTTCAACTGGTGACAGACAGCAGGTAGGGCAGGAGGTTGAGGTCTAGAGAGAGTAGATGCTGACATGGGAGTAGGGCAGGAGGTTGGGGCCAAGCCACGGTGGACACCACTGGGAGTCAGGAGGGCAGGAGGGGAGAGGAGTCCCCCATTCTCCGGGGCTGCGGTATCTCTCTGCCTGCCTGCAGGCTCTTTTGGTGTTACGTCCTGTTGGGCTGCCACACTCTCAATTCTGGCTCTCACCACTTCTGTGACATCTCTCACTACCCTAGCCATTGAACCTAGGGTGGTCACAGCTGCCCAGTGCTGCTAATTCCTAGGTGTCTCACTGAAGTGGACAGTGTCTGGACCTTACTCAATCTTTGGCAATAAGATTTTGATGGCCACTGTCCCACATCTCACACTAATCACCCATTGCTGACTGGGGGACATTTTGGGAAACCTGCTTTCTCACCTCCTGCTAAGGAGAGAGGGTTGAGCTCCAGAACTGCAGATGGTCCAAGACAGGCTTCAGAGAGCAACAGCAACAGGACAGGGATGGGGGCTGGCGGGGACTGAGGTTCGTCTAGGAGGGACAGGGAGGGGTTTGGGGTGAATGACAACTGAGCCTGCAAGACCAGCTGGGCCACCACCCTGACGCCTCAGTTACAGGATGGATTGAGTTACAGCATGAGAGGGTCAGTGCAGTGCAAGGGGTCTGTGGCTGAGGTTCTTAGGACCAACCCTCTCAGCCCAAATGCTGTGGATAGTTCTGGACACACTGACAGCTTCACCGATTTCCTCCTTGATTTCCTGCATCTGCTCTTGTGTGTTTTCCCTGACACACAAGGGTGACACCCAGATGTGCAGGAGAGCCACCATACTCAGTTAAAGGCACAGTTACTAATAGGATAAATGATGTGTTCCCTAACCGTGGGACAAGGTGATACAGAACCTCAGGGGCACTGAGTCACAATCCCCACAATGGTGACTTTCTCATTAACACTCCTTTCCTTGCATTTTCTACCTTCCATGTTTCACTTGATCTCAGACTTCTGGCCTCTAGAAACCTGAGAGAGTAAGTGTCTGTGTTTTAAGCCACCCAGGTTGTGGTGCTTTGTTAAACAGCCCCAGAAACACAATACAAGCCCTGATATATTCATAATCATATTGAATATAAGTGTTCTAAACATAGTGATTAGAAGACAGTGATTGGTAGCATGATCTACAAACTACGATTAAACTACGTGCTGTATATTTAAAATTTATTTCAAACATAACCACAGAGCAGGTTGAAAGTAGAATTGAGTAAAAAGACTTAATATGCAAATATTAATCAAAAGAAGAAGTATTGGTTTAATATTAGATAATACACTTTAGAATTGTGAAAACTAACAGAGCCAGAGAGAGATTATGGAATTGTACTTAGTCCCACAAAGAAAACATAGCAATCCAAAAAGTAGATGCACCAAACAGCAGAGCTGCAGAGTATGTGAAGTAAAACTTAAGGAACAGAAAGGAGAAATAGACATAATCACAACTGTCATTGGAACATCAATATTTCCCTCTCAAGAACTGATAGGTCAACCAGGCAGAAAACAAATAGGAACATTAAAGAACTTGACCACAACATCAACTAACATAATCCAGTTGACACTTGTAGACCCTCCACACAAGAGTGGCACCACACACATTCCTTTCAAACACCCACGGGACATGTACTAAGATGGACCAAATCCTGGATCATAAAATGAACCTCAGCACATTTGAAAAGAATCGAAACCACATAGAATGTGCACTCTGACCACTTGGAATCAAACAAGAAATCAGTATCAAAATAATAATGGGGAATCTTTTCCACACACTTGGAAACTAAACACAATTCTAAACAATCCATAGACCAAAGAGGAAGTCTCAAGGTAAATAAAAAAGACATTGGACTGAGTTAAAATGCAAATACAACATGTGAAGATTTGTGATACACCAATCAGCCAAATCAGGACTGAGAGGAGAAGTCATAGCACTAAAGTTACACATCCGAAAAGAGAAAAAGTCAAAAATCCACCACATCAGCTCCTACTTCAAGACCTAGAAAAAGAAAATGAAAATAAATCCTTAATAAGTAGGGGGGGGGGAGGTAAAAAAGAGCAGAAATCAGTAAGATTGAAAATGGAAAAACAATAGAGAAAAACAATAAAACAAAGGACTGATCCTTTGAAAAGAATAAACTGAGAAATTTCTAGAAATGCTGACAAGAAAAAGAGAGAGAGAGAGAGAGAAAGAGAGAGAGAGAAGGCGAGAGAACACACACAGGTTAACAACACCTGAAATAAAATGAGGGCATCACTATCTACAGACACTACCGATACCAGTGAGTAAAAGTGGATACTATAAGCAGACCTCTATGCATCAATTTGACAATATGGGTGAAATAAACCAATTTCTCAAAAAATGCAAGCCTGATATAAAAGAGATAACTTTAAATAGACCTAACCATTAAGGAGGTTAAATTTTAATTTAAAAAACTTCCAAGCCAAGTGCACTAGTGCAGGCTTGTAATCCCAGTAACAGGAGGTTGAGGCAAGAGGACCACAAGTTTGAGGCCAGCCTTGGCAACTTAGCAAGACCATATCTCAATAATAAAAGAAAAGAAAAAAGGGGAAAAAAGGCAGAAGGTATAAAGGTATAGCTGGAGATTTAGCTTAGTGTTAAGTGCCCTGGGTTTAATCCCAAGTACTAAAAAAAAAAAAAAAAAATTCCAAAAAGAATTCTCTATGTTTATATGCTTTTGCCAGAAAACTCTAGGAAGCATTTAAAATAGAAATAACACTTTTCAACCAAAACCAAACAGACAACCTAAAAAAGAAAGTTACAGAACAATATATCTTGTGAATATAGATACAAAAATTCTTAAGAAAATATTAGCAAATTATATATAATTTTATATATATAATATATATTATATATAATTTGCTAATATACTACAAATTATATAATATAGCTTCTATATATAATTATTCATATGTAGTTAATACACAAATTACATATCATTAAATTATTAATAATTATATATCACATATAATTACTGCATACAATTTAATATATACTTTATATCTTATATATAATTATAATAGAATTTAATGATATAATTATATATAGTATAATTATATATGTTATAATTATATATTATAATATAATTATATATATTATGTATTATATAATATAATTATATATATAATATATTATAATTATATATAATGATATAATATATAATTTAATTATATATAATATATATAATCATATATCAAGTCCAAAGGAGTTTATTCTCCTGGGATGGAAAGCTGGTTCAATTTTTTAAAATCAACCATATTAACAAGTTAAAAAGAAAAATTACATGGCCATATCAATCAATGCAGGAAAAGTATTTGATCGAGTTCAAATTCATCCATTCCAAACAACAACTCTCAGAAAAGTAAGGATAGAGGGAAACCACTTTAACTTGATTAAAAATCATCTACAAAGACCTATAGTTAATCTTATTCCTGAGGGTGAAAGATCAAATGCTTTCTCTCTTAATATCAGGTCAAGGCAGTGATATTCACTTTCACCCTTTGTATTAAATATAGTGCAGAAAATTCCAGCCAGTGCAATAAAGCTTTTTTAAAATGCAAGAAAAAACATACAAATTTAGAAAGGAAGAAATTAAACTATCTCTATGTGCAGAAAATATGCCTATGTAGAAAATCCCAAGGAATATAAAAATAAAACAAAACTGAATCCTCCTAGAACTAACAAATGAGTTCAGCAAAGTTGCAGGAAGCAAGATAAATATCCAAAACTGAACTGTGTGTCTACATAGTAGCAATGGACACTAAGGTTAAAATCAATATCATAGGGTTTTCAAGATGGCAGAATAGAGGAGATTGCTTTCCTGACTGCTCAATGGCACGAAACCAGGAAAGCAGATAGGCAGCTTCTTCACAACATAGGTGAACAACAACAACAAAAAAATAAAAGTAAAAGTGTGTGTGGGAGGCTTTAATGGAATTGAAAACTGGACATTCAAAGCAGATTGGGGACTCAGGAGGTTGAGTATTATAAAATAAGGAAGAACCCCAAGAGGCACAGCCACTGCCTGTGCTGGGCCAGAAGCACCAGCCAGAGTGGTCTGTCTGTGAGCAGAGTGGAGGGACAAGGGAATTAAAGGAACCCACATTTTTAGGAGGCCTGAGGCATGTCTGGAAAGATCAAAGACATTGCCCAACAAACCAGAAAGGTACACTGCACAATATCCTTGTGTGGGAAAGAAGCTGATGTCTCTCCAGGCAACCTGTAGGGAAAAAAGAAAGGAACCATTTTGCAGCTGTGGTGTGGGGGCTGGCAGCTAAGGGACCAAATACCTGGCAAACCCAAGTTTGGCATGAAGTACAGGCCCAGTAAATACACACTGCATGACATAGAGTGTGCTTAAGTATCCAGGAGAAAATCAGACATGGAGAGATGTTTACACAGGAGACAACTAGTTGTGGAAACCCACCTGGTTCTACCCCTTCCCCTCCAATCCAGCTGCTTATAGGAGCAGCTGGGACAGATGAGTCTGGCCCAGAACTTTGAAGGGTTGAGGCAGGAGAGATTGTTTGGAGACTGAACCCAAGACCAGGAAATGTGATGTAGGGGACTAAGAATTGGCTCCTGAACCACACAAGTGGAATCCAGGGGAGATCCCCAGGGTAGAGTCTTCCAGCATAGACCTGCAATTACTGGCTGGTTCCTGGAGGTATTCTGATCTCCAGACAAATTGGCATTCAGTGAAGAACCTGGAACCCACCTAAGTCTAAACTCTGCCTCCAAGAATTCTCAGTAAGGGATTAACTCTCTCACTTCAGCAATCCAGAGGGTGGAGCATCATGCTCCAGATGACCTCACATAAAACTGTTGAGATGAGAAGATGAGAATCATTTAAACTCCAATGGAAAGAATTTTTAAACTTTTCATTGAGATTTTTTCTTCTTTTTCCTTTTTTTTAAAAAAAACATTTTTAGTTGTAGGTGGACACAATACTTTTATTTTGTTTATTTCATTTTTTATATGGTGCTGGGGATCAAACCCAGTGCCTCATGCATGCTAGGCAAGCAACTCTACCACTGAGCCACAACTCCCTCACTTTTTCATTTTTTGTTTTTTGGTACTCAGGATTGAACTCAGGGGCACTCGACCACTGAGCCACATCCCCAGCCCTATTTTGTGTTTTATGTAGAGACAGGGTCTCACTGAGTTGCTTAGCACCTTGCCATTGCTGAGGCTGGCTTTGAACTTGCCATTTTCCTGTCTCTGCCTCCCAAAGTGCAGGGATTATAGGCATGTGCCACCATGCCTGGCTCCCCCCCCCACACCTCCGGCTTTTAATCTTCTCTCTGTTTGATTGTGACCTTAATGGTACATGGACATTTACATATATTCACACTTTTCTCATTTCTAGCATTTCTGAGGCCAATTATTTTTCATAGATAGTTTTTTAAGCACTGGGATATTTGATTAGTATCTTTTAGTTTTATTTTGTATTCTTTTATTTTTAAACAAATTTTACTTTGTATATATATTTTTCTCTTACCTGTCTTCCTTGATTCTCTTTCTCTCTTTTCTTCCACTAACAGCAAATCTCTATTGTTCTATCTTTCACCTTTTCTTTAATTTTTTACTACTATCTTCTCTGCTCCTCCTTCATAATTATCACATCCTATATCACTTACATTCTCTCTCTGTCCACCATTTGAAATTATAAACCATTTTGCAAACTTGGTGTTTTTATTGTAGGCAATAACTAATCATATCCTGTTTATTGTGATAATTTACATTGTAGACATCAGAGCAGGAACTAGATGGTTTAATGCTGTACATTGTTTTCATTGGTTGTTGTTATGTATCTCCCCCTAAATGGTGAGGTAATGGACACTATAAATCCACAGGGTAGACACTCTACTGCCTCAGATCCATACTGTTAGATGAGTAGACACAAAAGCAACATGAAAAAGCAAGGAAACAAATTTCCCCAAGCAAATGAAGATACTCCAATAACAGAATCCATTGACATCACAGTGGAAGAAATGTCAGAGAGTTTAAAATGCACATAGTTGAACTGATCTGTGAAGTAAAGAACAGTATAAGGAGTGAAATCAGAAAGAAAATACAGGAGGTGAAGGATAACTTCAAAGAGAGACAGAGATTCTGAAAAAACATAAGCAGAAATCCTTGAAATGAAGGAATCAATAAATCAAATTAAAAATTCAATTGAAAGCATGACCAATAGACTAGATCACTCAGAAGACAGAGTTTCAGGCAATGAAGACAAAATATATAATCTTGAAAACAAAGTTGACCATGGAGAAAAGATATTAAGAGACTATGAACAGAACTTGCAGGAAATATGACCTGAAAAGACCAAATTTAAGATTTATTGGCATAGATGAAGGCTCAGAGATACAAACCAAAGAAATGCACAATCTTTTCAATGAAAAAATATCAGAAAATTTCCCAAATCTAAACAGTGAAATGGAAAAATCAAATACAGGAGGCTTACAGGACCCTAAATATACAAAATTACAACAGACCCACACCAAGGCACATTATTATGAAAATGCCTAACATACAGAATATGGCTAGAATTTTAAAGGCTGTCAGAGAAAAACAGCTGGTCACATTTAGAGGGAAACCAATCTAGATCCCAACTGATTTCTCAGCCCAGACTCTCAAAGATAGGAGGTCTTGGAATAATATATATCAAGCTCTGAAAGAGAATGAATGCCAACCAAGAATTTTATATCCAGCAAAATTAAGCTTCAGAATTGATGAAATAAAAATCTTCCACAGTAAACAAAAGTTAAGATTCCACAGCTAGAAAGCCTGCCCTACAAAACATATTCAATAAGATATTTCATGAAGAAGAAATGAAAAATAAAAGTGAAAACCAGCAAAGGGAGGACTACACTAAAAGATCATAAAAGAACAGTTAATCAATAGAGAAAGTAATTCAAGTTAAAAACCCAAAATAAGTCAAAATGACAGGGAATAAAAATCATATCTCAATAATAACATTGAATGTAAATGGCCTAAGCTCATCAATCAAAAGACATAAACTGGTAGACTGAATTAAAAAACAAGACCTAACAATATACTGTCTTCAAGAGACTCACCTTATAGGAAAAGACATCCACAGACTGAAGGGGAAAGGATAGGAAAAAACACCTCATTCACATGGATCTCATAAACAAATAGGGGTTTCTATCCTCATATCAGATAAAGTGGACTTCAGGCCAAAGTTAATCAGAAGGACATTTCATAATGCTTAAGGGAATTATATATCAACAAGACATAACACTAGTAAATATTTATGCCCCAACAATGGAGCATCTACATACATCAAATGAACCTTTCTAAATTTCAGTAATCAAATAGGCTACAACACAATAATTCTTGGTGACTTTAACACACCTCTCTCACCACTGGATAGATCCTCCAAACAAAAACTAAATAAAGAAGCTATAGCACTAAAGAATACAATCAATAATTTAGGCTTACCAGACATATGTAGAATATTTCATCCATCAATGACTGATACACTTTCTTCTTAGCAGCACCTGGATCCTTCTCTAAAATAGACCATATATTAGGCCACAAAATAACTCTTAGAAAATACACACACAAAAAAATAGAGATAATACCTTCATCCTATCAGATCATAATGGAATAAAATTAGAAATCAACAATAAAATAGAAGCTACTCTAACATCTGGAGACTAAATAATATGCTCTTGAATTATGAATGGATAGCAGAAGAAATCAGGGATGAAAAAAATTATTAGAGGTAAAGGAGAATAGCAATACAACTTATCAAAATCTCTGGGACACTATGAAGGCAGTGTTAAGAGGAAAATTTGTGGCATTTAGCTCATTCATTAAAAGAATAGAGGGTCAACGAATAAATGAACATTACATCTCAAAACCCTGGAAAAAGAAGAATGAATCAACTAAAAGCAGAAGACAGGAAACAATTAAAATCAGAGCTAAAGTCAATGAAAATAAACACCCTCTGAAGATATTGGAAAGACAAGCTAAGGACTGGGAGAAAACATTCACAACCCACCCATCTGACAGAAGCCTAGATTTCCAATATTATGAAGAACTTTCAAACAGGGTAGTTAGAAAACAGAAAATGGACAGAGCCATGGAGGGAGGCTTCTCCATCAGGGAGAAGCTGGTGGCAGAGCAGCACTTGAAAAGAGGGTCAGCATCACCAGCCCCTGGGGACGTGCAAGTGAGCCTCAGGGCGTGTCCACACTCCTGTCCAAAGGCCTGGACCCAAGGCAGCGAGTCTCAATGTCTGGTGGGCGTGGGGGAGCCAGCTGCTTTGTCCATGCAGTTAATAAGTGTTAATAAAAACTGTGCAGTCCTCTGAAAATTGTTTGGCAGGTATTTTAAAATTACTAAACGTGGAACTACCATAAGACCCAGCAATTGCACTTCTCCATATCTACCCTAGAAATGAAAACTGTATATTTGTGTCAAAACCTGTATAATGAATATTTATAACAGCTTTATTTGTGATGGCCCCAAAGTAGAAACACGGATGTCTGTCAGGGTTAAACACACCATAGTCCCTCCACACCAGGAAACCCAGCAAGGAGAGACCAACTACTAACAAAGCCCACAGCCTGGAGCAGTCTCCAGAGCACTCTGCAAGCTGGGGTAACCGGGACCCACAGGCCTATGTGCTAGGCGATTCCATTTAGATAACATTCTCAAAAGGAGCAAATGATGGTCCTGGGGTCAGATCAGCAGTTGACAGGGGTGTGGGGGTGGGTGTGAGAGAAATAAGCTCCTTAGTCTTTTCTGTCAAATTGGAAATTCTGCCATAACTCCTCATCGCAGGGTCGCCATTTCCTTACAGTGACTACTCCCCCCAGCATTCCACCTAGGGGAGCATCCCTGCCACAGGAGAATACAATGAGGCGGTGTAACTAGAGGGATGCTTCTTTAAATGACCCCAAAGAAGACAAATCAATCCACCTGGACCAACAAGCAGCAGCTAAGTGTCCCCTTCTCTCAGTTGTTCGCTCCAAACATTGTGCGCTCAGCCCCCGCCGTGGGCGATGGCCAAGCACCCGCGCATCAGAGTCGGAGGTCGAGCCCACTGTCTGCTTGTGGGGCCTGCTTGGGTTTCAGTTGCTGCGCGCCCTTCTGCGTGTGGAAGGGCGGTCCTCGGCCTGCCCATGGAGCCGATGACTCTCCGACAAGGGTTTATTCTTGGCTCCACGTGGCTCTGAGAACCCGGCCCTTGCAGATGCTCTGTGTCTTGGTTGTACCGGTCAATTTTCTGGTGTGGTTTTATCTTGTCATTTTGGTGAAAAATAAAATTGGGGCCATCAAGGTCAAGAGTGCACGTGATCTCTCTATATTATTTCTTTAACTGCATGTGAATGCACAGGTATCTTAAAGTAGAAAGATGGATTTTAAAAAACCACAATGTGCATGAATGGAATTTTCTATGCACATGAGTGTGACTCAGAGGCTCGGCTCAGGAGCACCCCTCCAACAGGGACCGTGCCCCTGTCCACAAGATGTGACCTGGGATAACTTTGCTTTACTTGCAAATCTTGGAAATACCTCCAATATCCACCAAAATAACAATGGTAACACAAAGACTCTTATCTCCACGGGATGCTCTCACGTGCAGGGCTTTAAAGGAAGAAAACAAATCTGTTTGTGCTTGCTGTGTTTGGATCTGGCATGCCCACCACAGGCTTGTGTGCCAAAGATCTTGTCTCAGTGCAGCAGAGCTCCAGGTGGGGTTGGGGAGGGACGGGATCGTGAGGCTGTGTGTTATTGGGAGGTGGTGGAAACTGTAGGGGGTGGGACCCAATTGAGGGAAGGTCCTTGGGGACAAGCCCTTGGAGACTGTGTCTTGTTTTGCCCTGTTCTCCCTCCTTCCTGCTTTCGCCCTCCCGGCTGCCACGAGGGAAGCAGCTTTCCTTCCTTTCTTCTGCCAGGATGGTCTCCTCACCTCGGGCCTAAAGCAACATGGCCGGCCCACCATGGACCGACACCTCTGAAACTGGGAGCCAAAATGAGTCTTTCCTCCTTTAGGTTGTTTTTCTCGGGCATTTGGTCACAGCAGTGAAACATTGACTCACGGTGTTCAGTGGTTTTTTTATGTTTTCTGACCTGAGCGATCCTCTGGGCACAGGGCATGCATGGGGAGAAAACGAGCCAGCGCACAGCTCCCAGCCCACACTCTAGGCACGTGGGACACAAACACACAAAGCACATGAGTGAACTATGGTGCCAGCACTCAGTGCCCTGCCTCCCACTCCAGGCTCACCCTGCACTGCCTGCAGCTGGTCCTGGAGCTGGTGCAGTTGGCACTTCTCTTGTGCACCCAGCACCATGCTCGGTCCTGTTCCTGGAGGCTGGGAGGAGGGCCTTCCTTCCTGCTTCCAGAAGCTTCCACTTCTCTCCTTTCTTCCTCCTGCTGTGAAACTGGTGGTGCCTCAAGCAGGGACATCGGAGGCACTTACTACACTGACCTCAGTGGGCTCCATGGATGGCTTCCCAGTGAGGTTCAGTGGGACCCCCAAGTGGATTGCAGCCAATCCTGGAGGCTTCCCAGCCAGAGCCCTCCTGCGCCTGGGAGGGGAGAGAGGCTTCCCGCCTGCCTGGCCATCCTGCCTCGTTCTACCTGGTCCCCTCTGCACTGACCATGACCAGCACTGACCCCAGGCAACCTGGCAACGTCCCCCATCCCTGGGCTGCAACCACCCCGTCTCCACCAGGTCTGACCAGCCTTGTGGAGGGACCCCACCCCCTTATTTCTTCCTCCTCCACTCTCCTGAAGCCCTGAGCTGCTCTTCGGGGATCTCGACACCTGCATTGTTACTTGTGCAGTGTACAAACCACCCTGACCTCCTGTTGTGTGGCTCTGTCCCCGGGCTGAATGCTGACTCCTGTGATCACATGTTATTTTAAAGGGAGGTGAGGGCTGTGGGGAAGCAACTGGCACAAGCTGGGCAGGGGCAATGGGACGAGGGGGTGTTTGTATTTTAAATGGAAGGGTACGAGCCAGCCTCGCCTGTGACATTTGCACACAGAACAGAGGACATGAAGGAAATGAGCCACGAAGGAGTTGGGTGGAAGAGGACTCCAGGAGGGGGACACTCAGTGCAGGCCAGTGGGAGAAGGTGCCTGGCATGTGCCAGGAGCAGCCTGGGGGCAGAGCAGCTGAGGCAGAGGACACAGGGCCAGACTGGCCAGATTCCAGGTAAGAGGATGGACTGGCTGACCGTGGGCCACTGTGAGGACTTAGCTTTTACTCTGAGTGAAATGGGAAGACCCTGGGGGGCGCTGACTGAGTCGGGATGTGGCTTGCACTTTTAAAGGGTCCATCCAGTGGCTGCAGTGAGGGCAGATTCAGGAGGACATGGGGGACGGTGGGAGCAGAGAGACCAGTTGGAAGGACACTGCCAGGAGGACAGTGCAATGACATCTACTGGGCATCCAGGAGTGATGGGGTGGGGACTTACGTGCCTGCCACATGCACAGGGAAACCGGGTCAGCACCTGTGAAAGGGTTGCTGTAGATGTTGGGCACAGATGGTGCAGGCTGAGGTCCCCGAGAGGGGGAGAGAGGAGCTCGGGAGTTGTCGCAGCAGCTCTGAGCCTGCAGGGAACTCCAACACCACACAGAGAGGGGACCTGTGGGGCAAGGCAGCCCACCTGAGTGGAGAAGAGCAGGTGGGATTTGGGGCAGCAGCGATGACCAGAACCTGTGGGGTAATGCCCAGATGGTGGGCAAATGAGAGGAAGAACCCTGAAATGCACAGAGGGTCCCGTGAGCAGCCAGGGAAATGCCCAGCCACACACCAGTGGGTGCAGCCCCACAGACCAGGGGAATAAACTCAGGTTAAGAGCATCTCCAGGAGCTGAAGGGAAATCCACATCCAGAAACACAGAGCCAAGGAGCAGAGCAGGGCCAAGACAGTCCAGTGGGGCAAGACCAGTGCCAGGACATGGCTCTGGGACTACTGTTATTCACCTGTGGAACAATGAAGTTGGACCTCAGGCCATGAGCAAAAATTCACTCAAAGTGGATCCAAGACCCAAATGTGGGAGCTAACAGTATAAAACTGTAAGAGGACGTGGAAACCTTGGTGACATTGGCTTTGACCAGGCATGTTTATATAGGACACCCTCAGAGCAGGGAACCTGAGGAGGAGAGACAAGACATAGTTCATCCAAATCAAGCCTCTTGTTCATGTGGAACTGAGTGGCCCTAAATCTGTAGCTGGCACAGAATCCAAAAGGCTCAGGCAGAATGTTGGGGAACATATCACGTGTGACCTACACTGCCCACCCATGGTCAGCTCCTCCATCTTGTCTCTTAGTGGTGCTGATTCAGGCACAGTTTGCTCTCTTCCTCTTACAGCGGAAGCATGAGACATTGGATTAAGCATTTGGTTTTTTCTAAGAGAACCGTGTAAGCTGTAAACCTGCATCTCTGTGGAACACTAGAGCTTTGAGAGGCACTTGCCCCTCATCTGCGGCTCTGCTTTCTGCATGTTCTAGGACCCCTGGCCCCACCTCACCACCTGTGACCCTGGGATTGGTGCACAGCAGAGCCGCAGGAGTCCCCATAGGACCCTGGTCACACCCGGTGGCGCACCCTGCACCCTGCCCTGGTGTACCAACCACAGAACCAGGATGAGGCTGGGCTCTCCCGCCCCTCCCTCCGGCTCCCAGCAGGTCTTTCAGGGAGCTCAGAACAGCCCACCAAGGGAACGCAGAGACAGGCAGAGTCGGCGGGGACTGCTGAAGCTCTTTACAGAGAATCAGGGAGGACGGGGTGGGCTGTGGCACAATATTAGTTATGCAAATTCAGAAAAATGAGTTGACAGATTCCCCAAATAGCGAGTTGAAGTCCTTGGTCAAAATAGTTACAGAACCACACAGAGACGGCCCAAATGGGCAATTTATGAACTGAAATTCTGATCTTACCAAACAAGCTCTAGAATGGATGGATTTCTTTATTACCAAGAATGTTTTTCACAATGCCCACCATGGAAAGATTTGTTGAATTTGTTAAGGCTGCAAACGAGAAAAAGATTTAGGGGGAATATGCCCACAAGTAATTCGATCTAACAGAAGAGTACTGTCAAATGGACACAGCAACTAATCAAACTTTAAAAGGCTGTGAAGAAATGACGAAAATACCACGGGGGGCACAGTTAAGGCATCTGAAAAAAGGTCCCCCGTGGCTCCGATTTATTACAATATTTTACACTAGTGTTTTTAAAAGAAGATTTGAAGGCATCTGGAAAAAAGGCCAATTGTGGGACCTCCCTGCACTCCCTGGCACAATGGCCAGTGTCCCTCAGATGTGCCCAGGAAGGCGAGGAGCCCGTCCCCTGAGACCCCGTTCCCAGTCTTCACTAGATGGCACCCCGGGTCTGTGCTGCTTTCATAAATGGGCGTCGTTGTCTGGAGGGGAGGGGACCCTGGAGTTTCCATCTGCTGGGGAACAGCCCGGCTTCAGTCGTTGCAGACGCTCTGCGTGCGCAGGTCCAGGCACTGGGACTTCGGATGTGCGTTCCTCCTTGAGCCAGTCTCTCCCCATTTAACAGAATCTCCCAGTCCTCCCATACCTCGGCCACCGAGCACACCAGCATGGTCCTGTGCTTTGGGTGCTGGTTGTGGGACATGCTCAGGCGCAGTCCTGCTCTCCTGCCACTCAGCCGCCTCAACCTCCCACACAGTAGTCCCACAGGCCACCTCCCACACCTTGCGCTGGTCTGGGGGAACTGGCCGAGGCTCACCTAGGCTACCTGGTCCTCCCGATGGCTGGGGACGCGCAGGCACATGCAGCTTCTTGAAGCCCTGCAGTGACGGGGGTCGGGGGGGACGCTCAGGCTGGGCTTGGACTTCATCACCGAGGCCTCCCCCAGCTCCGGAGGTATGTCCCCAGCCTCCTCCCTTGGGGATGTCCCACCAATAGGGCCACAGGGTAGGAACGCCCTGGGACTGGCTCCGCCCACAGGACAAGATGTGTGAGAGCTCCTGTGGGCCCCCTCCTGCACACAGCCCCGCCCTGCTCCCTAGGCACTGGGGCAGGGGAGGGACACCTGTCGTGGGGCTTGGTAGAGATGCTGGGGGCTCCATGCCCTTCAGTTATTTCCACCCCAGGGAGTCACCCATCCTCACTAGACACTGGGGACTAGGAAAGGACAGCCATGAGGATTCTTCTTCTGCCCCTTTGTGGTCAAATCCTCCCCAACTCATAACGTCTTATAACCACTGATCTTTCCTCTGCTTCCACAGTGTGTGTTTCTGGTCTGTCACATGGATGGAGTCACAGTATGCAGCCTTCTAGGGGTGGCTTCATTCATTCAGCATACTGCCCATGGGGCAAATCCACATTGCTGCATGTATCCGTAATTTGTTCCTTTTTATGACTTCATAGTATTCCACTGCCTATGGACATACCACAATTTGATCTGTCAATGGAAAATTCTTCTAAGTTATTTCCAGGGTTTGGTAACTATGAAGGAAGTTGCTACAAATATTTGTCTACAGGTTTTAGTGTGATCCTGTCTATTGATTTCTTTTGCATGAATACCTATAGAGAAGTTGGTGGATCATGTAGTAAGTGTACAAGAAATTTAAAACTGTTTTCCAAAATAATTGTATCCACCAGCAATAGACATGAGTTCCCATTTTTTAAGAACATTGTTCTGCCATTCTCTTAGAGGAGCTGAGGTAGCCCATCTCCCCAGTGACTGGGGTCTTGCACATCAGCTCGTGGGTTTTTCTGTTCTCCACATGCCCCGCTAGGAAGAGGGCCCACTCAGGAATTCTGCTCATGTCTGTTGTGTTGTTTGCTTTCCTGATTTGAAGTTGAAGGTTTCCTCATATATGCTTGTGTTGGGCTATGTAATTTGAGATGTTTTTTCAGCATGAAGTTTTTAAAATTATTCTGTTAACAGTGCCAGGCAGAGTGGGAATTTTTAATACTGACAAAGTCCAATCAGTTAATTTTGCTTCATGGAGCTAACCTGGTGTTGTATCTAAGAATTCTTTACCACGGCAGATGGTGATAATCCCTCGTTTTTTGCCTAAAGCTCTGAGACCTGAGCTGTCGACCTGTGGTCAGGCTCCTTTGCCAACTGGCCGTAGATCCTGTCTTGGAAGGGACATGTGAGTCCTCTGTGCCAACTCCCCTGGGGACACCCCATCCAACTCAGTGTAGCCCTGTGCCCAGGAGGGACTGTCTCAGGACACGAGTCCCTGGACATGGGGGCCCTCAAGCCAGGCTGAAGCACCTGGGGACAGGTCCCTGGACCCTGGGAGGTGTGGCAATCCAGCCAGACACTGCTCCAGCTGGTCACCCACAGTGAGGGATGCTGGCTTGCCTTTCTCCAGGGCTCTCCACCATTGGGGGCACGGGCTACCTGCACAGAGGGCTTGTCTGTGAGGAACCACTGCCTGATCTACTGTGAAGGACAGTTTGAGGGTCACGGTTTCAAAATCGCCAAGCTCATGGGTATGTTTCCTGGTGTCCCCAGCTCTGCTCAGGTCACAGCTCCAGCCCTGGGCTGCCATCTCTGCTCCCCAACTGTCTACAGGGTCCACACCTCTGAAAGGTACAGCGTCTGGGTCCCCAGGCAGAGCAGGAGCCCAGGTCAGCCCTCATGTGCAGGCACAGAGCGTGGCTGGCCGGCCAGACGCAGCCCCCCGAGTTACCTCCATGGGAACAAGCACATGGGTGAGGACAGTCCAGGACAGGGACTGAGGTCACCCTCAGTGACAAGCTGCCAGGTGCTGCTACGTGAGGTCCAGTCAGGGAGGTTGGCGTGCAGGTAGTACTGTCCTGACAGAGACCTTCATAGAACAGGGGCCCTCCAGAGTCGGGGACAGCCCCATGCTTCTGGGACATGGGGTCCTCCAGGTCAGGGGTTGACCCTGCAGGCCTGCTCAGAAGCTAACCGGGGTCCCAGGGGCAGTCAGTGGCTCAGGGCGTCCCCACTCCAGAGCTCCTTGTCCTTTCTCAGACTGAGCCTCGCCTCCCACCTCAGTTGCCCCAAGGATAAACCCAAATGCTAGTGGGTGGCCCTGTCCTGGGGCTATCAGCTCCCTGTAGAGCTTTGCAGCCATGTCCCCTGGCTCACCTGGTCCCGTCCCCACAGGGAGGAGCCCTGAGGAAAACCTGGAGGCCCTCGAAGAATTTAAGAAATTCACGCAGCGTGTCCAT